>JABRWK010000197.1:91466-143539 GCA_013372445.1 Hypothenemus hampei | reverse complement strand
CTCTTTTCTCCCATCTTTTCTGCTTATAAAAGGTATACTACATTGAAGTGACTAGAAGTAACGGTTTCCGAGAAAAGCGCATCTAAAGCTGATAATGCAAGCAAATTATCACAGTGAAATGAGAGCTATTGTTAGGTGGAAAAAAAATAATTTTTTTTTTTTATTTACTCTGTCTATTTTGACTTAAAAGTAATAGTTTCTAATATTTGAAGTATTATTTTCTTGTTTCTGCAAATAAAAAGTAAGATAAGCCAGGAAAGTTATTTTAGTTCTTTAAAAATTTGCATTCATCATCAGTTTTACATGCGTTTTTTTCATAAACCGTTGCTTCTAGCAACTTCAATGCGATATACCTTTTTTAAGCAGAAAAGATGGGAGAAAAAGAGGTTTTTAGTCAAAAATGGTATACAGGGTAGCACAAAAAAATTGTAGCCGTTTAAAGAGGTCCTAATCTTCACAGGTGTCGCCTTCTACAAGATACACCGAAATCGTTCATAAATTTGAATTTCTCATCCCCAAAAACCCCAGGTACAAAATTTCGTGAAATTAGCTCGAACTAGTCAAAAGATATTAGAGGAAATGTGATTTAATTTTTCAACTTTGACCCCCTGTATCTCGGTTATTATTAACTTTCGGTATAACATAAATTTGGTTAAATCGCATTATTTTCACGTCTAGAATCCGCCATTGCTCTGTGTCCCATTACTTAAGACTCACCCTGTATATATTTTTGCGAAAATCAATGTTTGTATTAATCAACAATTTGAAGAATTTTCTATTTATTTTTTAGCCCTTAATGATTAAAAATCAAGAAGTTATGATTTTTTTCGCAAAAATGCCAGTTTTCCCGTTTTTATACATTTTTCAATTTTTTTTTAATCCTCCATCATTTGCGGCCTAAAAAATTACGCGAGCACTAGCGCATGAGAATGTCTCTCACAGCTCAAGACCGCTCGAACTCAAGGTTGACGCACCGGTGAGTCAGCCGATTCCATTTGGCAATGCTAACGATGCACCTGTGCGTCATCACAATTTTAGTAGCAAAAACATTTTCAAAAGACCTTATAGTTTACCTGTCTATCACTATCGGTATCATTTTAAAAGTATGAAACAAAAAATTACAGCAGCTCCTAGAATTAGTACCGAAAATATCAGTAGCAGTCAAAGTGTTAAAGAGTATTATGTAATTTGAAATAAGTCAGCTAGAAGTGCGGGGACCAGTATTAAAAATTAAATAGACATAATATAAGTATATTCTGGAAATGTGTGAGAAAAACGCTCATAGCTCGAGTGATGGAATTATTTTTTCATTAATTATTGAATATTGTCCTTTGACATACTATACTGTTCAATAATTATCATATAATTTTTTCAAATTAAAAAATAGAATAATTTGCTCATAATACACATTTTTGTGTTTGGGGTCAGAAATGTCCCTAAGAAGCCGTTATGTTACACCAGAAAGGTGTGGCGTTTAGGGGTCAAAGAGTTGTAATTCAAATTGAACTAAAATTTACGTAATTGTTAAAATAACTCATTTTCTTATATATTTTGTATTGTATCGACAATAGACGCTTGCTCGTCGTCCAATCAGCATAATGTTTTTACATAAGTAATGTATAAATTCTAGAATTTGCCCATAAAATTATTGACTCCATAATATTTATATACATATGTACACTGGGTTATCGAGATGGATATCGTTAATAGATATAATTTTCTGTTTTCAGAAATTTGTGTCCCTTATTAATAAAGTAGTACGAACATTGAAAAAAAAATAAGTTTTTCTATAATTTGATACAGTTTACCAGTTTTAAAAGGCGTCAAATTCCAAAGCGTACTTTATTACTTTATACCTAAATCTTTTTGACACAGAAAATGTCGAAAAGTTAAAAGTTTAGTTGACTTTAGTTTGATGATTTTCCACACGACTTTTTCAGTATAAATAGTTTTTAATTCTATGATTTTTGAATAACTACCTATTAAATTCAGAATGTGTAAATAAAAAAGTTATGAAGGTTCCCATCTTGAGTGAGTCGCACTCCATATAATACAGTAGTCTCAGCCGACTTATTCAGTTTTAGGTAGACAAGTAGAATATTCTTTTCTTCTTGACACAAAATCAAGTTCTACTGTTTGTTCAAAGTTTTAAAAGCAGAAGTTGCTTTAATAGCCGGAAGATGTTAAATTTGGAATTGATTATTTTTCTCATATTTTGTTAACATTTTTTGTGAACCCTATTGTTTTATATAGAGTGGTCGGCATAGGTATATAGACTACTTGACTCACATACAAGTAGGCGATCCCTGTAAAATGTTTATTTGCGGTTCGATTTTAATAATTTGTCTTTATTTTATAGGGCATCAAAAACTACCTTCTTGTCATGTTCCCTTAAAATTCAAGGCCTACTTTGCTTCTTTTTTCTGGACAAATTTAAAAAAAAACATAAGGGATTTTCTTTATTGGACATTGGTACTGCCTTTAAAATAATTCAAAATAGTTTTGCCCTAAAATTTCGTTAAAAAGATTTACTCATAAAAAAAATTACAGGGGAACGAAATTTGACCCCTTAAAAGGTTAAACAACTCTAGAGGTGAAAAAAATAGACATATTTTATGAACTTTTTTCAGCAGAGCTTTGAAATAAACCGAATTTCTAAAATAAGATTTTTATTGTATACGTCATATATTACTAAAAAATCATTTTTGTCAAACGATATAATATATCGTTTTTTCAACATAATATGTTAAAATGACGATTGTATAGCGTTTCCTCGGTTACTTTATTAATGGCCGGAATAGTAGCTCTTGCAATTTTTAAGTTACGATAAAAAAACCAAAGTTCTTTCAATTATTTATAACGTCGGCTAAGGATTTTTTCTGATGTATTAATTTTTGCAAAAATAGCGCATTGGTGAAAAACGTTATAACAAAAGAACTATGCAATATAATGAGAAAATCCTACATTTTTCTATAGAGAATGTCATTTTGAATATACGGTTACAATTTTAAGTGAATCGATTAAAATTGGTTTGAGTTATAAGTCCTGCCAACTTAAAAAATGTGATTTTGAGAAAAATGTGTTTAAAATTGTAAGTCCTATGTAATTATAGAATATTTATATTTACCTTTACTCAGCGATCTCTACACTTGATATAATTGACCTTCCTTGTTCCTGAGCTTTTTTTTCAATCGCTTTTAATTTGCTCCAATTCTTTTTTACAGCGTAAGACTGCGAACTTTCCGCTAGCCTCATGCGGTCCGCGTTCGACTCCATGCACATATTGTAACTGTTTTGGCCGATTATCATGCCTATAGCGTTAATCATATGTAGGATTGATGCAAAACCATCGTTATAAACTCAAACAACAATATTTGCTGCGATCTATAATATAATTTTACCGCTGGAAATGGATTTTGAAACGAAAGCCCATACAGTTGAAACTCTCGTTTCTGTTTTGTGTAAAGCCACCGCTGGAACAAGTATGATTATCATTGTTTAGTTCTTCATACTCTGGCTTTATTGCTTTATACTATAAAGTAGTGAACGCCACAGTGCATACAGTGTGTTTCGCTTTTCATGTATCCACCCTAATATCTCAGTTATTAATAATCCAATTTTCTTCAATTTTGGATAGTAATTGTATGTTGGAAAAATGAACTATTTGACATATTAAAAATTTTCAGTCAGCATTGGCGTGCGAATTCAGGGTACGTGGACAACGGAGCTGTGATACTCCAGTAAAAAGGGGTCGATTTTTCACCAAAAGGGATTAGAGCTTATTTTAGATAATTTTTTCAATTATATTTAATTCAGCATCCCTAAAAACCCCTTGATCCATATTCTAAAAAAAAATTTTTTAATTAAATTAATTTATCAAAGTGGGTTAACGGTTAAGAAGAGTTGTTGAAAAGTGTATTATGTTGGAAGGTCGATATATTGAAGAGACCAGAATTTAAAAAAAAAATGTATTTTTTTTGTTTGTTTCCGCAATAGAAGTCGTATCTGCAATTTTGGCAATTTTCCGTTTTTGGCGCGAATATATGATTATAATAATGATGAAGTTATAAGTGTCAATAACTGAAAATTACAAAAATTGCAGATACAACTTCCATTCTTAACACGGTAGTATAGGTCATTCGAAAAATGTCCGGTTCCCGTGAAATATCCTACATAAAGTGTCATGTTTAAAATTTACTATTTCCAAGTTGTTCCGAAAAATTGGAAAATTTTTACATTTAATAGGCTCCTACAGAAATCGGTGGTAACCGCTGCGAATTTCGGAAACGATCTTCTGAGTTTCCAAGAGGATCTGATAAACGTTACGTTTTAACATATTTGAATTTTAGAAATGTCTTTCACAGCCTCCGAAATATGCCTCGGAAATTGCGAGCTTTCAAACGTCAATAACTTGCTCATTTCAGATGAAAACTCCCAATTTTCTCGTTGGCATCGTGTTAAGGATTCATAAATTATCATTTCTTTTTGTTTTTTTTTAATACATTTAAATATACAGGGTGTAACATAAGTGATGAATTTAATTTAAGGGATAATTCCTTGTCATATTTTAAGCAAAAAAGTTCATATGAATATGGGTCTGAAAATGCTTAGTTACTGAGGTACAGGGTGTTAAAGTTTAAGAAAAAAGAACAGTTTTTATTTTTTAATTTCCAAGCAGCTTAAGTTTTTTTAACGAAATTTGGTATACGTGTTTAGCATATTGGTAGGTTGAATCCGAAAAATTGCCACCTTTAACCATTCATCAGTGGTGGAAATTAGTGTCATGTGTCACTACAATTTTGCATGAGTAAAAAGGAAAAATCGTAAAGAGAATACTGATTACGTCACCACGTGGAGAAAATATTTTATAGGGTAAATCAGGATTGTGTCTAAGCCAATCACAGAGCCGTACTTTTAGTCTCTATCCTTCTCCACACTGCAAACTTATATGAAATGCAGTATAGTATATTAGCTCCAGGTAAGTGTTCTTATCAGCCGGTTAAATTGAAAACAGCATCTAAATTTGACTCTACAAGAAAATTTTCATCATTTAAAAAATCTATTGTTTCAACATTATCATCAATATTTAAAAATTTCTTCCAACATAATTTCAGAAGGTGCATTTGAAAAATCCACATTTAAATTAGAACTTCTCTTTCTTCTTCTTGAATTCTCTTGATCTATTCACCCAAAGAAATATCAATTTCATCAAAATCATTAGCAGCAAGAAATGTGAAGGATTAAAACCAGCATGGTGAAAACAATTTGAATTTCCTTTTGCCAAACAAAGTCCCACGCTTTCGAAATCATAAAAATTGGATCCAATAAGCTGATTTCAAAGTTGATTTTATTACCGTTGCACTCAATCCATTTTGATAAAAGAAATAGTCTAAAATATGCTTTCTTATTTTTATTAATGCCTTGACCTAATGGTTGAAGTACTGAAGTGGTGTTCGGAATTAGAAAATACAATTTAATGGGTTTTAGATTTTCGAGTTTAGGATGAGCAGTGCAATTATCTATTAAAAATAATACTTTTTTTCTTGAAGCATGAAGTCCTTTATCCCATTTTCGAACAAAAATTTCAGAAACCATCCAGGGCTTCCTGTCTGCTTCATAATTGACGGAAAATCGCTTAATGTTCTTCAAATAACGTGATTTTTTAGATTTACCTATGACTAGAAGTTTCTTTTTTATTGTGCCTATCATATTTATTATGGTTAGTACAGCTCTTTCGACAACCTTCCCCCTGAACATTTTTCACCTTTGAATTTTAAAGTTTTATCAGGTGTAAGTTTATAAAAAAGACCTGTTTCATCAATATTAAATATTTCTTTATCGGTAAATCTCTTTCTTATTTCTGTTCAGTTTTCAACCAGTCGTCGACTACACTTTCAGGAACTGATAAGGATTCGCCTGCAATTTTTCCACAAACTATGTAATAATGTTTTCGGAACCTTTTTATCTAACTTTCTAAACATTTAAAATCATTGTGGCCTGAAAGATTGGCAAAAGTGCCTTTTCTTACAGTATTGGTCCCGTCAGTGGCACATTCCTACTTCATTGATTTTCAAACCATTTAAAAAGAGATTGTTCAATGTCTTCAAACTGAAATAGTCGAATTTTTTTAACAATAAATTGTCATTCAAAGCAGCTTGTCTTTTAAGACGGTTTCGCCAAACAGTGAACACAGTTGAATGAAATATTTTTAAATCTTTGGCTGCATCTACGTTTGATTCACTATTTTTTATTCTTTGGATAATATTATATTTGTCTATTATTGTAAGAGTTTTTCGTTTATTTAATTTTTCCATACTTTCACTTATGCACGTATACACAACAAGAACTGAATATTTATAAAATATATGAGTTAAAAACACTTTAACAGGTTCAGTCCCATTGCCGCTAAGTGTCGACGGGCACAATCAAAAGACCACCGCCGACACATAAGCGGCAATTTCTTTTTGTATTTAATTTATTACAAAAAAATAAAACAAAGGTCGTCTAATGGATTATAACCCATCTTGTTTTCATATTAAAAAAGTAGTTGGGCCGACCAGCACGTTGTTATATCCAATCCAAAAACTAAAATTTTCTTAATTTTTGGTTGTTATATGCGACATGTCGTTAGATGCCCCTTATAGTCTGTAATTTTATATGTTAAAAGAAAAAAAAATTGTTTATGTATTTTTTCTATTTATCTTTATGGAATTATGTTTCAAAACGATGGATGCTGTAATAGAAATAAATAAAAAAATAAATATACATTTTTTTTTCCTTTTAACGTATAAAATTACGGACTTTACATTAGGTCGTCCATTTTGTTTTAAGAAATACTACAATGTTAGTGCCATTTCTCTAAAAACGCCATCATACTGTATTATTTATAGAAATAATACAAAATCTGCAGTAAAAGTATTCGAAAACAAAAAAATGTAAAAAACTTCAGGTGTGTTACTATTGGCTTACAATAGTAGGAAAATTAAATCTTTAAATGCTAATAATTGAAAAAACTACAACACTGGGTATATAGTATAATAAATATATTAGTTCAATCGACTTAAAATAACGTATTCTATCGCCCCCTAAAATTTGGAACATACAAAACCGGCCACCCTATATATGTAAACCAACCAATTGCTCACCGGTAAAACCTGCTAGCCCGTGTTTTATTTTTTATAATTTTAACTTTTTTAAAATTTTATACTGTTTGACACTCATTTCGTTTTCTAAAAAAATAATGCAAAATTAAGGTATCGAACAGTACAAAATTTAAAAAAACAAAACACGGGTTACCAGGTTTAACTGGGATAAAAAAGTAACCGGTTCAGCACACATAAAGAACCGATTAGTTTTCTCACCCCTACTTTCTGGTTGTTTTTTAGATACCAGTAACAGTCACTTATTTACTTGAAATTTTAAATAAATCTTATTTCAACTGAATAATGTCGGATGCTCTGCTATACACTATTGACGAGCTTCGTGTAAGATTCTTCGATGGCTGATGGAGCCAAGATAATTATTTTTGAGATCTATCGATCTAAGAAAACGAAATTAAGATGTCAAGCAACATGAAATTAAAATTGGTGAAAAAAGTTGCTGTTCTAGATCCCGCGGCCTGGTTGAAGAAAAATTGAAATTATTCTAACAGATGACCCCATAACCAAAATACCGTGCACATTTTAGGTGAAATTGTAAATGTTTCAGAAAAGAACTAAGTCCCAGTTACGCGAAATTGACTTGTATTTATTTCATTTACAATAGATTCTAATGGAAAAAGTTCAATATATATTTTCTTAGGTGTCGCACAATCAATGATTAATAGAGCGCAATTATATCGTCAAATGGAGAACTTATTTAAAAGCCATCAAAGAGTCAAAGAGTTTAGACAGGAAATGCGACAGGAAGATCTATTTATTATTTGGATGAACGAAAACTACAAAAAAGACAATATAAGTTGATCGACCTCTTAAGAGCAAACGCCAAACATTTATTGAAGGATTATAATCCTTAATTAATTATCTAAAGCAGGGATGAGCAACCTGCGGCCCGCGGGCCGCATGCGTCCCAATTCACTTTTCCGTACGGCCCGCCAATGCCTTATTTTTTAATTTTTGTATTATTTTTTTATTTCGTTCACTTTATTAATAAAGATATTATTTCTGTTTTTGTCTAGTGTTATAGGTTTCTTATATGCGGCCCACACAAAATAGACAAAAAAAAGGTTGCTCATCCCTGATCTAAAGGACTAAAAACCCCTCAGAAAAACGCAAACGCCTAATACTGTAACATGATAGTTCTGAGAACGGTTTTGTTGATGAGCTACTGTTGCTTTTTGGAGGAAAGAACTGGGAATTATTATTAAGAAATGAGTTTGAATAGTAATTTTCTGGCTTTTTACAGAAATTTCCTGATAGAGCTGTTATTATAATGAATAAGGTTTTATATCAAAGCCGTAAAATCGAAACTGTTCCAACCAGATCTTCTAGAAAAATTGATATACATGAATGGTTAAAGTCAAAAACATTAAATTTCGACTGAACATGGTTAATGCTGTTATTTTTAATTCGTCAACATAAGATCACTTCATGTATTACAGACGAATTAACAAAAAATTAAAACAAGGTTGTACTAAGACTGCCGCTTTATCTTGACGAATTCAATCATATAGAACTGATTTGGGCACAAGTAAAAAATAAACTGAATACTACTACTTTGAAATCAGACCACATTAGAGATCTTCTAGTACAGACGATTCAAAATGTTATACTTACAAATTGGAAAAAGTGCGTGGTACATGTAATAAAAATCGAAGAGCCAAATGTCAAAATTAGATGGGATAATCGACGAAATGATTGAGCCCCTAATCATTTTCCTAAATTATGAGAGCGATAGTAAAACCATTAGTTTGCATTCAAAAAGTTCTGAAGGCGATTAATTTTAGGTAGTTTATGTCGCTGATAATGTTGGAAGTTCTTTGAACCTTGTCGGTTTTTTCCACGGTTTTAACTTTTGTTTTGTGCAGTGGTATACTTATCCTCGTTCCCACTTGCTCTGATTGCCTTTATTATTTCCTATACAGTGTGTTCATTTGAAAATTCCCCACCTCTACTATTTCAAAACGAGTTAGGTTTTTAAAAAATCGCCAAAATACGTCAAACATGATATCGAAGGGGACAACTTTTCGCATAAAAAGTAACATCCTACTTTTCACTCCCTGCCCCTGGGGACTACAATCCTCAAAATCTTAAATGGAAAGGGGTGTTGAGTTATACCTCATTTTAAAGGTATTTCAAAACTGCATTTAGGGGTGTAATTAGATTTTAAATTTATCGATTCGCTTTTGAGAAAAAGAGCCTCAAAGAGTCAAGAATTGACAAATTAAATATTTCTTTTGCAAAAACTATTAAGTTTTCGATACATGTTGTAAGGAACTTTTCTCTTGGAATGTACATACATACAAGGTATTCAATAAATAATAGGGAAACAACTTTCGTACTTGTAACCAACGATTAAGGACGTCATTTCCAAGAGAAATAAATGTTCCTTACAACAAGGGTGGGGAATTTTCAAATGAACACACTGTATGTTTGGCCCGAATAAATATTCGCCAATTTCTGTGGCTTGGACTGTTCTAACATCACTCTTGAAAATGTGTTATATGGTGTGCTATATACANGTGGGTAAGAGCAAGCAGCAAGCATGTATCATCAATATTCAATTTTTTTCTTTAAACGATATGGAGGAATCGATGTATATTACCTTCGGAATTGATATATGTAACTTAGTGACGGAAATATGAAAGGAAATATTTATTTTTTATGTATAGGGTGCGGTGAGGATAGCTTATATACTGATGATAGTTGAATCGCGAGCTATCAAATGACTTCAATATTATTATAATGAAATAGGCACGGGTTTTGACCTATTGGCAATTTTGTGATTTTTGGAGAAAATTAATCCTTGTTTTGCTGTTGTTACAAACGAAACAATTTTTATTTAATGTTGTAGAACTTTTCAGTTATAGTTTAGTCTGTATATTAGAACAGCCTTTAACCCTTTGACTACCTATGGTACGGATATGTACCGTCGTCTCCTTACCATTTATGAGTTCAACATATTTTTTCAGTTTTCTTTTATAAATTTGATATTATGGTATCTACAAGAAATGTTGGCTTATGAAGCATTTTTTTTTTGTTTTTGAAATTAGAGAGGCATCCTCTTCAATCACATCCCCTCCTAAATCCCTTCACTCCTTTCCACAAAAATTACCATCCTCACATGAATTCCTCAGGACCAATGAGACGTGGTGGTTAGAAAATTGGATGTTATTTAAAGAAGGAAAAAATGGTAGTCAAAGGGTTAAGGTACTAAATAAAATAAAAAAAAATATTATATTATTATTAAATAATATGTTCTTTATGTAACTAACTTCTCTAACCTGTATAATTTAAAAACTAAAAATGTTCTTAATATACCCTATAAATGGCAAAAAAAGTAACATAAATGGAAATTGGCACTTAGAACTTTGAAATTTCCACTCTTTATTTAATACCATCCGTTAAGAATATTGAAATTTTAGTATCTTAATAATCTGTAACCCCCTATCAACAATTTCAAGATTATCCATTAATTACCGGACACCCTATGTAAATTATTTTAGGAGTCGCAAGTAAGGTATTTAAAGAAAATAGTGATTTGTATTCTTTCTAATATTAAGCTCTCATTTAATGCTTATATTTCACAAGTGATACTTCTTCCAAAAAATTTGCATTATTACCCGGATTAATAAACGTGTAAATTACATAAAAAAAATACGCCAATTGTAGGTACATAGTAACATGCTTTTGTTAGAACTATTAGGTCATATAAACATTTCCAATTTATTTACTGTATGCTACAATATAAAAAACTATAAATATATTTGTGTCACATAGGTTTATTTAGAATTTCCAATTGAAAATCTAAAATACTGATCTCATATCAACGTATGCAATGAAAACCATAGTTAATTTATTTCAAGTCATTTAGATTTGGCGAACTATGTAAATAAAACAGACATAAAATGTGATAAATATTTTTAGGAACAGTCTGATTTAGTTTTTCAATATATATTTAGCAATCAAATACTAAGTATAAAAAAAATAGTAATATTTTGCTGAAAAACTATGCTAATTTAATAGCATGCCTTTTTGAGGTACTATAGTTTTAGTTGCACGAGTCAATATAAATATTGTTTTTAGAATGTATCAAATATTTAGAAGGTCTCTGGTAATTTTATGAAGAAAATTTTTTATAAGTACTTAGTGGAAAACACTTCTTTTTGAAGATACAGAATGCTAAAACTGGTTTTTTCGTATTTTTAATATTTTTGGGTTCAAAATTTTAAAACAATGAGAAAAACCATCACATTCTGTATAATCAAGTAGAAAGATTTTTGACCACATGTTTATATTAACTTTTCTTCTTAAAATTAATAAAAAAATCCATTCTAAAATATTTGACATTTATTAGAAAAAGATTTCTATAAAAAACAATATGACGTTAACCGACAAACACATCGTATATTTAGTCTCTTTCAAGTGTGATAAGACAGAAAAATTGAAACGGCACACAAACTAATCCTGTCGTTGATAATGGTGGTCCCTTCACATTGTCAGAAAAACAATTGGAACACGCAATGCGAGCTTAATATAGAACTTCATAGACAGTAGCCTTCTTTTCACCCGAGCCGGTCACTATGTATTTGTCATCTGCTGATATATCGCAACTTAACACACTTGAAGATTCCTTCGACTAAAATTAAAACAAAATTAATATATAGTATAGACCATTGAAGATAAGGATTCACGGTATGCGAGCTCAAAGAGTGTAATAGATACAAAATCGGTTAAATTAGTAAAAAGTTGCGCCTTTTAAAGAAAATTGAAAATACGTCTTCATGTTATCTAAATTCCAAATAGTTACAGAGATATTCTTAAAAACCCAAAATTATTACTATTTTTCAATTGTGAAATTAATTCTTATACGGTTAATGGTAGAGGAAAGAAAGTTTGACGCTATCGCGATTCTTTGTAAGAACTTCTTATTAGTGTTCCTAGTTTCTTTCTTGTTTTTTGAAGACAACTTTCGATTGTCGTTATATTTATCTACATATTTGAAATCCGCATAATTTTTCCTTTTGAACCACCTTTGTTTTTTTTTTCAAAAATTCTATTAATTGTAGCTGTTAATATATTTTATGTAGATCATTTTGTTTTTCGTAATTAAGACTGAAAGTAGGTTTTTTTCAGTGAAAAGCAATTGCACACACAAAATATTAAAATTCCAAAAGTTTGATATTTTTTATTTTTCGTAATTTAATTGACCTTGTATCTATGTTATGTTCAATAATTGTTGTGGTCGTAGTTGGTTGCGGTTTTTTCTTTCTAGCATGAATGTAAGGGCGTTGATAAGTTCGTATGGCTTGATGTTAACTGGCACTAAATGTTATCTTATTTTTTGAAAAACATCAAATTATAAACTAACAAACTTCGACGGTTTGTAACTCAATATAATGCAATAAATGCAAAAAAAGTATAGATAATAGTTTAACGTATTCATTTATAACACCCTGTATTTATAAATAAGGACCAAAAAAAGATTTGAGAAGTGTGATTACGACTGAGAGATTTTAACGTTGAAAATACATAATTGTTATTAGATAGTTTTAAAAATAAGGCTCATTATGAAAATTTTTCGTGACTATTGTGTACTAATTTTTATAATTTTTAAGTGATATATTACACCCGAGCAGTGGCATAATGAAACTAATTCCATTTTTTAAAATAAAATATTGAGCCATATTTACAGATGATAAAGCCAATTAAAAGAGGTATATTCGGCTCAACTGATGATCTGAGGAAACTACATCTAGCAATAGTTGTTACTCAAAAAATGAAGCGGTAATGAGGAAAAAGACAAATGTGTGATGTTTGAAATAATTCAACACATATTGAATATTCGTATATCAAGCGTTCATAAAATCCTGCAGGAAAATCTTCTTGAGCGAACAGTTTATTTATTATAAGTGCCTCATCGACTCACGCTGATAACTCACGGAGGAGCAACGTCCATAACGAGTAATTTAGTGCAGAAAAAAATATCAAAAAATATGAAACTGATCATACATAACACAGTGTCGGGTGACGAAACAAATGGTTGTGTACTACTACAGACGTTCCTTTGATGTCGCGTAACAAAATCTGGTTGTTCGAAACTGAGAAAATACCCTTGTAATCATCCCATTCAGTCAAGAAGAAAACGGCGGTGGCCTCCTTTGAAAATTATAGTGCTTAGAGAGTACTGTCCTGTTATTGTAAAAGGGTAATGTGAACAATATCTTTCACAATGTAACCAATCTTTTGCATGAAATAATTGTAAAACCAAATTCGCGATGGAATACTTGGGTACTGCGTCAAGGTAATACATCGCCTCATCTAGCAATACTTACATAACCAATTATTATCACCAGATATCCTAAATTTACTTCCCTGTGATTTTGTACTGTTTTCTAGAGTAAAGAGAAAATCGGAAAGATATCAATTTGTCGATGACAATTTAATTAATACAACAGCCTGCCTGGAAATTCATAAAGAACAATGGGTAAATTATTTTATTGAGTAATTTTGACACATACTTAAGTGTAGTGAATTGTTTTTTACTAGTTTCAAAAATATAAACTCTAATTTTTAAATCTCAAAACTTTTTTAGGTCCTTACGCACTATTTAGATACATATACAGTACGCGGCAAATACTTACATGGAATAAATTCGATTAAAAATCAGGGATTAGTTTTTTTAAAACGCTTTCGGAATCGTCGATTTCATTTCCTAACTGGGATTTTTATCATGGTTAATTCATGTATGCAGTGATAATAAAATCAGTTGCGACAAAAAACTTCCTTTTTTTCAAATGGAAACATGTATTTTTTATTTCATTTTCGAATTTTGCTTCAAATTCTAAGTATGTTTTATGTACTATGTTCTATATCTAAATTGAACTGTTTACAAAAAAAAGCGTTTTAAATTAAAATATCAAAACAGTCTCTATTTTATTCGTAAGAAAACTGCAAATGAAATAAAAAATGTTATTTAAGCCAATGTTGAAAATAACCTCCATCAACCTCCTGGCTGTATCCGAGATGATATTGAAATTCTTGCAAAACAATTGAATGACCGATCAGATCACCGGATTTATAACACTCCCACACTTTTTTTGCGGAAATATTTAAAGTCTGTGTTAACCGACCAATGCCTTATTAAACAAAATAAGAGCTGAAATCAGATTAGTAGAACCTTCCATGGTTGAAAAAATCTTGGAACATCGTCTTGGATACTGCCAAGCGATTGGAGGAGGGGGGTCATTTTCAACATTTGCTTAAATAATATTTTTTAATTAATTCACATCTTTTTTATAAACACTGTTCTAATATTGAAATTAAAATTAATTTTTTTTCGTTCACAGTTGAATTTAAGTATAAGTCAGGAGTATACACATGAAAAATACTTGAAATTTAAAGCAAAATTCAAAAATGATATAAAAAATACGTGTTTACATTTGAAAAAATAAGTTTATTTTTTTTACTGATTTTTAGGCTACCTTGTATTCAAGGATTTACCATAAAAAAAATTGCAGCCAAAAATTAAAATCGGAGTGTTGGAGAGTTTTTTCCAAAAGTAAACATCTGATTTTTAATTGAATTTGTTCCATGTATTTGCCGCTCATTGTATGTAAACGTTATTGTGAAAGTGTTGTTTGGATTTTGTTATTGTTACAATAGTTACTAAAGCTTTTACTTAACCTTTCTAAAAATTGTGATATTTTTTAATTTATTAATGTAAATTCAATTTAGCGAAAAAGCTTTTAAAATTAAAATAAAATAAAAATATGAGACTAATTACAGTCAAATCTCCATAACTTGAACTTCAAGGGACTACAAAAAAATTTCGAGTTATAGAAATTTCAATTTAAAGAAAAAAAAACATATTTAGGTCTTGAACACATGATTTATTTCATAAAATAGTTACGATCTTTCTTGGCCTATTTCGTTTAAAATTCGCTCGAATTTTTATTTCTATAATAATTGTTTGTTTTTCTTAATAATAGCAGACAACGTATTTTGCAGTATGTCATATTCTTGAGCAATATTCTTTTTTTAATTCCATTTTTCACTTTTTTTAGAATTTCTATCTTTTTCCGATTGTCAAACTTAAATTTCCATGGGGGCAACAGTTTTCCACTCCTCGACGATCCTCGGTAAAAAAAGTTTATTTGCGTCTTTGCAGGTACATATCTAGTACCCACAAACTTTAACACCTAAAATGTCGTAGGGGATCTAATGGACTCACCAATTTTTAAAAAATATTTGGTTCTATTGGTCACTATTAGCCATAACGTATCGTTTTGGTTAGAGTCATAGTGGAACACTATAGCCCATCGAATCAATGTCAAAGATAAAGAAATTTATTCTACTGAATTTTTAGCAAGTTTTTACTAATTTGGCCTGTGTGACGGACAGTAGTAAACACACACTTATTATGTTTTGCCCAAACGATCTATCGCTGCATTTTTGGCGCCTCCCTGTGATGGCGCTCGATGCGGTTGCACTGCTCGCACCGCCCTAGGACCGCTACTGGTAACGGACCCACCAGGATGACAGAAAAATATGAATTATTACTTATTCGAAAAAATTAATTTTTCCCTAAATTTTCAGTTTTAAAATGGTATCGAATGACAATCATATTTGTAAAACAAGGTTCGGTCATTAGGTCACTCCAATTCCTTTACCATGGTGACAGTTTACGTATTAAATTATACTCTCACAAAAATTAATTTTTTTGACCCATTTTTTGACAACAAACATAAATAAAGACACGTACGAATTAGCCTAAAAACTAATTTCAATTTGGCAATTATTCCCTTATTTTTATATGTCGACGTCTTTGTGTAGTGTCGATAAATGGATCAAAGAAATCGATTTTTGTAAGAATATGAGTTAACATCAGCGAGTTACTCGACATGGATCGAGATATAAAACAACTTATTTTGCCAAAGATCGTCGCAATTGCGGTTTACCTTATCTTTGAAATTCGACTTATGGAGATTGCTATGGTATATTGGGATGATTTATTATGCGCTTTGAATTAAATAAATTTTCGAATTAAGGAAATTCAATTTAGAGAGATTAAAACATATATGAATAATACGAAATACTCGGGGAACAATGGTAAATTTCCTCTTAGAGAAAATTTGGAATAGCGGAGATTCGAATTATAAAAGTTTGACTGTAATTATTGACTTAAAGTTTTACCTGGAAAATACTTGCTCCATATGGGGTTCTCCATGCATTTAGTAAATTATCTTTTCCAGTTGAAACGAACCATTTACCACAGGACGCAAAACGTAAACTTAACACACAACTTTCGTGAAGGTTTAACTGATACTTATCGGGTTTTGTAGCGTGAAGAACCTGTTGATTTAAAAGATTAGTATAAAATATAAAATGAGATTTTTCTTAAACTCACTTCAACATGGGAGTTTTCCATTCCAACGGCGAGCCAATCTCCTATAGGACAATAGCCTAATGAAAAAATTTGGGAGCCAAAATCATGCTGTTGTAATTGTTTGCCTTCCTTTAAGTCCCAACTACGGACGGTGTTATCGAGACCACCCGTCCACAATTTTGTGCCATCAGAACTAATATCAATACATGATGCTCCATCAGTATGTCCCTAAAAAGATAATAAAATTTGACAGATGCTGAATGTATCTATGTCGGCTGCTATTATTAACTTTAGAAAGGAAATTTTGCAAAACATAGATAATATACAGAGTGGCCCGCTAAGCGCCCGTCGATCCATAGCGGTTAAAGTGTTAGATGTATTGGAAAATGTTTCCTATAAAACTTTTAATGTTTTATCTCTGCCGCTATGGACCGACGAGCGCTTAATGGGACACCCTGACATTAAATTTTTTATTAAGTTTGTATTGGTATCATGAAAGAAGCAGAAAATGGACTCCATATAATTCGTGATATTAATCTAGATGTGGTAAATGCTTGACTTGAATATAAGCGTCAAGTTGAAGTTTTAGACATTCCCAAAAGAAATTGGCTACAGCTTCTGGGATTTCACTTCAATTGACAGTTGGTGAACATTTAATGTTATATAAATTCCTCCGAAACGTGAATGAACTAGAAGTCAAAGAAAATTGAGCCCTTACTGAAACCAAACCAACAAGTAAAACAAGATAATATCCTGATATACCGTTACATTGATAGTTATGGTCATTTTACTGAATATAAGGAATACATTCACTGACATTTAGAATGAAAAAATCTAAAAAAAAAAGACCATACGTATTGCATATGGCAGATCTATTTTTAGTTAGAGGGAGAAATTGTTTTTTCTATTTTCATAATAAATACCTTTATTGTTTTGATCTTTGTATATGTACATATATTTCACTTTTTTCCTAGTCAAATTTCTACATTGTTAATAGCTTCGTCCACTATATTGCCGTGCTAGGCTAAAATATAGTATCTCCACTTTTTGTCGATTTTGAGTTAGCTTCATAAAAGGAATAAGGATCTATCCAACTTTATGTTTTAAAGGCATTTTAGCCCTAATTTAGGGTGGCTGAGTAAATATTTACAAATTGTGCTTTATTTCAGTTTGACAAAAAGTGGAGATACTATATTTTAGCCTAGCACGGCAGTATACTGGACATTCCATGTAACAAAAAAAATTCTTACTTGTATTACAGTCAAACGGGGTAATAAACAACTAAGAGGGCATTAAACAACAAATTCTAAATACGCCATGACATATGAGCTGTTATTTTTGAAAGTGAGGTAAGTCCATCTTTAGAAAAAATAAGTTAATGGTAATTTTAGTATGATATTGACATACTCTTACGGAAATAAGGATTGAGTGATATCTTGTGTTGAAAAGCATTAAGTCCTCACACAACTGATTAACTTTTACGAATATTTTTAAATTTATTCACGCGTAAATCTTTAAATATCTCGATATATGAGAAAATGGACTTATTCTACTTTCAAAAATAATGGCTCATATTACAAAATTCCATTTGATATCGGGTTAGTCAACCAGTCTGTCAACTTTATAAAACTGTTTTCCTTTTTAAAATCGAACATAACTTTTAAATACATAAAATGTTTTTAACAAAATTTCGACATGTTTAACTTATTGCCCTTTAGTTGCTTATTACCCCATTTGACTGTATATTTTCAGCAAAATTTCGGTTCTAGTGATTAATCCGGGATTACGTAAATTCATCAATCTCACAATGAACTTCTTGATATATATCAAAACGACGTAATAAAATATACATAGAATCTTTTTATGATCTCTTAAAATAAAAAGTTTGTTCTATATTTTCGACAAAGACTTCAAGAGTAGGAATATACAGAATTTTAGGATAATAAAAGGAAAAGTTCTCTACAAGAAGGGTCAAAAAGTTAATATTTTAATAAAAAATTGCCAATACATTAAATTAGGAATCAAAAAACTGCACAGTAAATAATATAATAAGTAGTAAGTATTAAATACTCGTATCTAAATATGACAAAACGTAAAATGTCAAAACCTCGTAACTTATTTGTCAGTGCAGACTTAACAAGTTGTAGCATATATTATATATTAATATATGAGTTGTAGCAGTTTGAATAAATTTTTAAAATGCAAGATTCAAGAAGAAATTACGTCTTTAAAAACGGTTTACATGAAGAAGGCAGTTTTCCTTTAAGTTTCATAGAAAATATTAAAAGATATATTCTAGGAATATCGACTTCAACGAAATTAAATGCTATTCATCAATAAGACCTGGAATCAGGAAAGGAGATCATTGTGTTACAGATGTGAGAGTCCTAAGATATTCTTTGCTTGGAATTGAGTATAAAATAAATTTTCACCATAATTGGTCTCTATTGCCAAAGCAGTTTTATTAAAAAACTGTATGATGCCCCTTTAACTATCAAAGGTGATAAATATGAACAATTGCAGTCCCTAAAACCAGTTATTTATAAGGATTATCATGATTTTTATGATTCCTTAAAAAAAGCTAATGTTTCTTGAATCGTCATTTTTATAAAGTAATAACTTTATAATAATAAAGTTCGTTTAATGCAGTGTTCGAAAGTTGAAAAAGGTAATAGTTTTATTTGTTTTTAACTTCGTACCTTAAAAAAAATTCTGAAATCAATACCTCGTAACTTGAAAAAAATTAAATTCCTGAAAAGTAACGTTTTTTGAGATCCGAGGTTTTGACTTTACGGCGACAATATGTGATTTTAATGTTAGTGAATAATCCCAATACTATTTTCAAAACGTTTTCAATACTATGTACATGGAAACGTAGTAATTGTTTTCAATTTATAAATCACGCCAAACCTCAACCAAAAATCATACGGTAATGTCGCAAAAATAATCAAACTTCACAGATTTAAAATTTATTTTATCTGATTTTTTATGCACTTCCTTGTTTTCATGGATACAATAACAAAATGTAGAATTGAAAAATTGTAGAATTAGATCTCGTTATGCAATAAGGAACCAAAATTATGTGAAATTAATGCTGGTTGGATCCTTATTGCATAACTGGGTTCATTTGTAGTTTTAATTATATCATCGGCCAATGGGTGAATATGAGGGCGATTTAAAACTGAAAATGTATTGCGTTCACGAATATTATGATATGCTTCTTATTTATCCTCTTTAGACCCAAGTAACAAAAAGCATGGATATCAAATGAGATTAAAACAAAAATGTCAGTATGACTTCTAATATAACAAACAAAAATATTGTAATTGTACTGTTTCTTTTAAACATATATTTCTTTCTACTCAATATCTTTTCTACACAGACAGGAATGAAAAATGAATATGTTTTATGAAAAAAGTTGCTATAGTTAGAAATAAAGAATCTATTATGTTTTAAATTTTTGAAATAGGTAACATTTTCCACAGACCCTTTTACAGATTTATTCACACTCCTAAAAGTTAAAATTTAAATGAAATGTTGGCATTCAAATAGATTACAAATAACTTTTTTAAACTAATTTTTTATGTATTTACAACTTTAAATGCGTCATTCTCAAAAACGGTTGCTTTTAGAAACATTGACAAGCTATATTTTTTTTGGAAAGAATAATAGTGGTATAAGTATGTCATTTCACATAATACTCCACAATGAAACACGGTAATGTTTGCATCATTTGCAAAATAAATTTGGACTGCATGTGGCGCCCTCTATTGACTAGAAAAAAATTGTTACTAAAAATAGATTTGGATTTCTTGTATAAAAAAATCTGTTTACCTATTTCGAAGTTATTATCTACTGTAGTTTAAAAAATATAACCAAAAATTACTGATAAATGTGAAACTTTGACACTATATCGCCCCGTTATTATTAACCTTCCGGGACTGGCGATTTTTTTCTGAACATTAACAGTGGCGGCGGACTGTGAGTCCGCACAGCTTTTCTGACCATGAAAAGCGTAATATAATACATATATTCTCTTTTTGACAGTTTCTGTGCATAAAATTTACTAGGATTAGGATGTTTATTTAGGAAAACTACAAAAAATAACATGAAAAACGTAAAAGATTAAATTCTCAATAATAACAAAATAAAGGGAGGCATTACTATTAGTATAGCAAATAACAAATACACTAACAAAGGTAAGGTTATGCACAGAACTTAACCACAATATGTTCGGGGATTACCCAACTCGGCAACTTGATGATTATTGACCTATGATTATTGAAATAAATGCAAAAAACATTTCTTTGCGGAGTCAGAGTCCGCGCGCCAGTCCCGGAAGGTTAATTTTTGAATTAAAACAAGTTTCATTAAATTCCATTCAGTTCATTTGAGGGATCTGTGATAAGACATTGTACAGACCATTTAGAAACACCCTGTATTTCCCAGCGCAAAACAGAGATGAGTACTCTCTCCCCTTTTTTTAAATTTATATTCTGAGACTGGTTTAATAGAACTATTTATTGTTAGTGAGAGTCCTCAGGACATTAGAGTTAATGGAAAGACCCATCATGAATAATGAGATACACGGATGATACAGTGCTCCTAGCAGAACGCTCCTAGTGGAAAGCTTACAAGTTCAACTGTGTAGTTTATGAAGTAAATCTAAAATATGGACTTGAATTAAATACAAAAAAGATCAAATATATGGTAATCAGTTAAACATTAATACAATAGGTGTATCTGATTATTAATGATTAACATATTGGACGCACGAGGAAGTTTTGTTATTTAGAATGCACAATGGATGAAGAATGGAACCATTCATTAGAAACTAAATGCCGAATTGAAAGAGCGAGATTAGTGTTTAAAAAATTGAGATCTTTTCTGTACGGCAAGGATCTGAGCATAGAGCTTAAGAAACGTATAGTGCCCTATTTTATCTTTTCCACATTTTTCTATGGAGTTAAAGGCTGGAGTGCAAGTAACACAATGGAAAGAAGGTTTGAGGCATTTCAAATGTGCAGAAATCTTGTGGAGAAAAAGATATTCATGGTTAACAAAAAAAAATCGAAAAGAAAATTGAGTTACGAAGGAAAGATGAAGAATCAAAAAAATTAAGTAGTCTGTATGGTTCTCTAAACTGCAAGTTTTCCAGATGATACAAAGGCAATAAATAATGATAGGTAAAGTAGTTGTTGCAAAAACGAAATATAAAATTAATTTCTGAGTTTCTTAAAGTATAACTTTTGTTAAGATTTTCTTACCTGAAATTGTCTGACTAACGTTTGACTTTGTAAGTCCCAAACAGCAATATTTCCATCTGAACAGCAACTGAAACAAACTTTCGAATCTGGACTAATAGCCAAAGCGTAGCAAGCTGGTGCGGATGACGTGAGTTCAGCCTTAACTCTCGGTGTTGGGCTGGCCAAGTCCCATATCGATAAATTCGAAGCTTCTCCTCCTACTATAAGAGTCCGACCATCAGGTAATAACTTCACTGATCGAATGTAATTGTCTCTTTGCTACATTACAAAGATCAAATATTATTATTATTAATAACAGACTAAAATTCGTTTTATGAACTAATTTTAATAGGGAGAAAACATTTAGAAATATATTTTCATAAAACCTAAATCATAAGTTTAATTTATGTGTTACTCCTTATAACTCTACTCGGAAATTTTGAAAAAACCATGGGACACATCAATTATAATTTTTAGGGGGAAATCTTTTTTACTAAAACTCTATGTTATAGTGATACGAAAAGAAGATATTGTTACAGATTTTAGTTTTTTAAATGAAAACGTTTCAGTTTTAAATAATTTTTTTTTTAATTATAATACAGTGAGTCTCAAAAGTAATGTATACATTCGTTTAAAGTTCAGCGGTTTATTTTTGGAAAAAACGCTCGGACCTGTCGATTTTTATTTTTGGATGCGGTTTTTTTGATGACAAATCCTTTTATACAAGGTGGCCCAAAAACAAGTTACCATAATCAACTTTATTTTTTCAAATGGAAACACCTATTTTCTATTTAATTTTCGGATTTTGCTTCAAATTGCAAGTATGTTTCATGTACTATGTCTTACACCTAAGCGCAACAGTTATCAAGATATTGTCGATTGAGAATCCAAAAATTAAATAGAAAATAGGTGTTTCCATTTGAAAAAATAAAGTTGGTTATGTTAACTTGTTTTTGGACCACCCTGTATAAAAGGATTTGTCATCAAAAAAACCACAGCCAAAAATAAACCGCTGAATTTTAAATGAATTTATAATTACTTTTGAGACTCACTGTATATGTCCTATACCTATCTTCTATCGTTCTTAAGTTATTTGCGGTTGCAGTGGTCATGTTTTTTTTATTGTTAAATGGATGAAATGTTACAAAATATTCTAGAATATGTTGTTAATGGCTATATGTTACTAATAGGGAATTACTTGTCAAGAAACGTCACAGAGCTGTAAGGCTCGTTACAGTACTTTAACAGGCTCAATTTTTAAGCAAATGGGGCTCTCTATAAAAAATTCACGAATTAGTGTATTGCTGGAGCTGTCTCTGTTTTGTTTCAATTTACCAAGATACGAAGAACTTCTATATACCTCAAAACAAATTCATTCAGGACATTGCATCTCGGAAACTACTTTTGGAACTATGGTAAAAATCATATAAGAATGCTTGCCATTATCAGTAGGAGAAAAGTAGGGGAAGTAATATGAAGTGGCAATGTTGACTAACTGTACAGGAAAGCTTGTTGAACAGCATTTTAAGATAAAATTTAATTCTAATTTAAAATAATATATTTTATTTCGATTTGGTTTTATATTTAAAACTATAAAAGATTTAAAACAAAACCCTGGAAATAAAATTACATAAATACAGTTATCCTGTCAACGTTGTAAAATTTCTCGGAAAATTTCGAAAATTATTGTCAGTTGTTGTGATTGATTACGTTTGCGCTGCTTTCATTGAAAAAATACAAATATAGCATAATTCTTGATTAAAAGTAAATTACAATCAATAAATAATTCTATAATTGTAATTAAAAAGACATTTATTTACTTTATCAATGTATTCTTTATAATGAAGAGTATTGAACCCAATCCTTAAGGAAGACAAGTGGTAAAAACGCAGTAATCTCTTCTATAATTATTATTTGACGGTAAGCACTCTTATATAATTTTTACTACATTTCTTTTAGTTGGTGTTGGCCATGTAGTGTAAATAGACGAAAGTATCATTAATAAAAGTAAATACACTCCTGGTAATTGCCGTGCTCTAAGGTTGGATTTTGAGAATGATGGAAATAATTATCAAAAAAGAGGAGCTATAATGTATATTAGGAACCGTTAAGCAAGAGGAATCATCAGTTTAAATTTATTAGAAATGTGGTGCGTCACTATATGTAGTATGTATACAAAATATCAACCATTTGATTAACCCGTTAACGGCTGGCGTTACCATATGGCAACGGTAGTTTTTTGCAAATATTTGTTTCTTCATGAAATTTTTCGTTTTATTTTTAAATTATTTGAGGTTTTTGATATTTGAATACTTCGCCTGGGTTAATCTTGCGGATCCAACCACTGGTGTTAACTTTAAATTTTGTAAAGAATATTGGTCGCGTGTCAAAGCTCTCTATAGGAAAACAGTCATCATTTCTTGCGCACCATATTGGCCATTTTATGTGATTTGTGAATGTAGTTTTGGTCTTTCTTGTATAAATAAGATCTTAAAGCGTACCAGACTCCATTTTTTTATCAACGGACTTATTGCTTGTGATATTTTACAGAATTGCTTTTTTTTACTTTGATATTGAGAGTAAATGATGTGAAGGTTCTTAATTGTAGGTACAAAACTTACAATGTTCCTTTTAACGTCTAGTCCATTACTAATATTAAATTGAATAAATCTAGACACCGATCGAAGATAGTTAATAACTTATTACATATAAATTAATAAAAAAACTTCATGTAGAAGCAAAATATTAATTAAAACTTTTTTAATACATCAGGCGAGTCATAAATAGGGCTGTGACGTTTTCGTTGAGTCACTTTATATTACTGTTATTGCAAAAACCGAAATACTTACTAAACAATCCAATTGACTAACGGGGCTCTTATTGCCCGGTTGGCTGATGTCCCATACTTTAACACAACCCTTTCCTCCAGTATAAACGTGCTTGGTCGGATTAGAAATGGTGACAGCACAGACCACTTCTCCATGTATTAAACTATTTATTTGGCGTGCATGCCTTGGTATACCGGCACCATTTAAAGCGTCACTTGGAAAGGGTACCGGCTGCATTTGTCCTTCGCCATTTATATGAAACGAATAAGGTCTAGAAAAATCAACTTTTTCGTCAGATGATAACCCTTTTTCCTGAGAACTTGTAGGACATATGAAACACCTTTTTCTTTAGTTTTTCCAGTGGAATTTTTATAAGAATTAAGGTTTTCTTGAATGCGCTATATAATAATATAGTTACAGTTTTTGAGAGGATATCTTAAATAATATTCTAGAACTGGGATCGGCATTGCGAAAATCTTAAAGTAATTTTATTGAGCCGGTTCTTCTTACAGCTCATCTTAAATAATGATTATCTACTAATTCTTACAACATACAAGCCTATAATAGTCGAACATACATAAAAAGCGCATTTTAGAAATGAAGCCCTACACTGGCTCAAAGCGAAAAAGATACACTGACAATGGGTCAATTGAAATTATATTTAATAGTAATTTTACATGAACGTAAAAATAGGCTTTGAGCGATTCTATATAACATTATTATACAGTTGAAACGGAGAGACATGATCCGTGCGTCTTCACTTTATACGTCATCAATTTCATATAAATCAAATAGAAAAAAAAGAAAAAAGAAAGAAGAAGGGAAAAAAGGATTTGTAAATTTTGTTCATGACTATTTTGCTTCGTTTCAAGAAATTAATAATTGAAAATTATTATTTCTCCTGTACAGATGAAAAAGGCTTTAAAGGGCTACCGTTTCTCTTTTCAAATAGATTGACGACGATTTGCTGCACTTGTATGCCAAGAGATTTTCCAGGTCTTACTAGAAATATGCCGTTCACGCTTCAGTTATTTTTTTTTTGCCATACAAATTATGTTTATGTCAATAAATATTTACCAAAAAAACACAAGGAATACACGAATAGTTTTGAAAAGAACTAATGCTAACCTTTTAGATAGGATTTTAGAGTATTACTTTTTGCAAAAAAGCCAAAAAATGAGCTACAATAACAATAATTACTGAATGAATATTTACATAATGACGTGCGTGAAGCTGTCACTATTGATTGAAAATCTATTTGCCAAATTTTTTATAGTGTTTTAGTAATTAGATTTCTGCAACAACGTATTACTTAACTTAGAAGACATGACTTTTTAATACTTCCTCCTTTTCTCAAACGTATAAAATAATAAAAGAGCAAACAGGGCACGTTTTGGCTATAACAGAAAAGTGATGACTTACGGGTCATGTCTCGCCGTTTAAATTATACATGTATTCTTTAAAAAAATCTATGAGAAATCAAAAATACAATTTCTATCAAACAAAAATAAAATGACATTGTTTTGTGAACGCTCATCAAAATGGAAATGATACAGTTCTTTTAGATACTAAGAGATTTTTTTTATCTAATACTTATATAATTCAGTACTATATTCGTAAATCTTTATTTAATATTACTTGACAAAGGCGATTTGGAACTGATTCCACTAGTTTCTTAATGAAATTGGGGATTATTTTTTCCCATTCTTAAATTAATATACGTTTTAGTTCTTCGTTATTCGAATTGTGATGCTTTCTAATTTCTGATTCTAATTTTGCCCAAAGATTTTCAATTATGTTAATATTTGAGGACTGTGTTGAGGTTTTAAGGACACGGGAACAATTGAGGGGGTTAGAAGCCAAGGGGTCCAAGTACAAAAATGTATAAATTGAGATATTTTAATTTAAAGTAATTTTATTAAAAAAAGGACGGATATAATCACCGATAAATATCAGCATTAACACTTATTTTATACTTGAATCTCTATGGCACTAACAAAGTAAATTTACGAAAGTCATTTCCCTAACACCTTGTATGTATAGTGTTAAATAAACTTTATGTAAATTTAACCAACGATTAAGATCATCATTTCCAAGAGAAAAATTCCTTACAATATATATCGAAAACCTAATAGTTTTTGCCAAAAAAATATTTAACTATTTAATCCTTGACTTTTTGAGGCTCTTTTTCTCAAAAATTAATCGATAAATTTTAAATCTCATTATACCCTTAAATACAGTTTTGAAATACCTTTAAAATGATGTGCCACTTGGCCCCCGTGTCATTTAAGATTGTTTAAAGGGCTGCCACCCCGCTTAGGGGGATGATCCTATATCTATGAATTTACAATCAAAAGATGTCCCCCTCGATAACAAAATTGACGAGTCCCAGCGATTTTTGAAAACCTGACACGTTTCGAGATAATAGGAATCTGAAGTTTTCAAATTGACACCCTGTATATTAAATTTTAATTTCTGCATTTAATTCGGTTTTCAAAAAAAATCGACTTGGACCCCTTGGCTTCTGATCCCCTCAATTGTAAAGTAAGTATTATTAAACAGTACTACGAGTATGCTTAGGGTCATTGACTTGATAGAAAATGAAATTATTTGCAATGTTTAATTTCTCCACAATAGGTCTTAAATATTGCTGTAATATTTCAATGTACACCTCTAAACTCTTATACTCCCATCGCAGTGTTATAAGTGGCCCTGACATTTCTTTTTTTAATTCCTCATTGACTTTTCTCCATACAAAGCCACGTTAATCATGTGCGAAAAAGTTGAACTATAATAATATTATAGATAATCGCCCAAACTCTACTTTTTATGTAAAATTTCAATTGACTCAGTGTATCATTTTTACTTTCAATCACTGTAAGTGAGATTTTTAAGCAAATTCAATTTTCGATATTTTCTTACTAAATAAAAGCTACTACTACTTTTTCCCAAAAACTAACTTTTCAAAATTCAGACCTTTTTTGTTGAAGCCATAGATATAAATTAGATTAATCATTCTAAGGTATTCTGTATATAAACTTACGGTTTTCCAGGTGGTACAGGACCGATTCCATTCATAGCCAAAATCGGATTTCTCGTTTGCGAATCGTAACCATGTCCGGATGGACGGACATAGGGAGAAACTTGTCCAAACGGTGGTATTTGATGTTCAGGAGTTCGGGCACCTCCTAAACTTGGATATGGAGTATATGTCGCAGGTATGCCCGATCCAGAAGGTGGCTTCGAGTTAGCGTGTGGTGCAGTTCCCAATAGTATATTTGGAGTGGTTGAACGTGGCTTTGGACCAGGTGTCAAAGGTTTATCCTGATATAGAAATATTGTTAAAAGGCTATTCATATCCTATCTAAGCTTAATTTTTCCTGATTAATGAAACTGGCAAGATTGTGTAATTTAACGAAAGTTCGTCAACTGTAGGATAGTTTGATGAGCTGTTTATAGAACATTCGTTGGTACGGGTCAAAAAATTCAACGCAGAAAATAAAAGAAGCTGTTACGAAAATGTTATGAAACTCTCACAAGATGATTATTGTTTTAAATTATAGTGATAATATTCGAAACAGAAGACTGACTTAATTAAAGCACTTGAAAGAAAAATTGAATTGAAACAAAGAGGACAATTTTTTGTAATACTAGATTAACCTATATTAACTTCGTGTTACTACATGATAACGTTTTTTGGTGAGCATAAAAGTAATCGTCGAACGACTAGTCTGTTCCTAAATTTTTTTAATCTATTTTTTCTCAGAAAAAATATTCGTGCTAATATAGGTTAATAATTAATATTGGTAATTATTGTTAATAAATACTAATTTGGAATATTTAAAAAGAGATTAATTTTTTAAATGAATATTTAAATAAAAATCGCAAAAAAAAAGATTACTAGAATATTGCAAAGGGTGCTAGCGTGAGAAAAAAGTTCATTATAAAAATAATATTTCACTAATGTTTAACAATTCTTTTCGCTTGCATCTTTAAATACTATAACACATACGTCTTTGCTCTTAAGGGATGGTGTGCTTCTTGAAGAAGACGATCCGCTGCGACTAGGTGGTCTTTCAGTTTTTATCTTGTCAATATTAGAATTATTGCTTCCATTTTCACGAATGTCGTTTGCATTGTTTAACGATACGTGGTTACCATTTGTGTGAGGCGACGGGGTTTCCTAAAAATAAAGAATTCTTAGTAACAGTATTCAAATTTAATTTGATTAACTGTCATATGATATAATGTAAAAGCTGCCTTAAGGCATAATTATAATAACAGAAAAGTTGTACTAACAAATGAAGGGTTCGGTGCAAAAGTGGACCAAGTCCATGCACACTTAATTCGAGATAATGGCAGTTAAAATTTGTAATTAGAAATTAATTTAAAACATATTTTTATAAATGTTTTGGTGTCAAGACATTTTAGTATACCTAACTGAAATATTGGTTTGAGTATTAAAATTTTAGGTCAATTCAATTTAGAGTATTAGTATATTTTCTAACTTAGTGTTGGACTTGGTTCACTTTTGCATGGAAAAAATATTAAATTTTCGAAATAAAATTAAACTGACAGTAAACTTTTTATTAACTAAATATAATTTAAATATTGAATATCTTATTCATCAAAAATAATTTCGTCTTCCCCAAATTCGACTTCTTTTCCTGATCGGGTGGACGATGGAAGTGGTAAGTTTTTGAAATGTGAAAAGAACGTTCGAGAAAAAGGCCTTTATACCAGTAGACGCCCCATTCTACATGCAAAAAAGAATGATATGAACGACTTATTACCTTACCTTTCTCCAGATATCACTCATGTTTCAAAAACTTGCCACTTCCATCGTCCACCGGATCAGGACAAGAAGTCGAATTTGGGGAAGACGAAATTATTTTTGATGAATAAGATATTCAATATTTAAATTATATTTAGTTAATAAAAAGTTTACTGTCAGTTTAATTTTATTTCGAAAATTTAATATTTTTTCCATGCAAAAGTGAACCAAGTCCAACACTAAGTTAGAAAATATACTAATACTCTAAATTGAATTGACCTAAAATTTTAATACTCAAACCAATATTTCAGTTAGGTATACTAAAATGTCTTGACACCAAAACATTTATAAAAATATGTTTTAAATTAATTACTAACTAAAAACTTTAACTGCCGTTATCGAATTAAGTGTGCATGGGCTTGATCCACTTTAACACTGACTAAACTAAAAAACATATTAACTCAATTTGTTGCTGAAATGAACAACTATGGGCTTGATGTGTTATAATACTGAAAAATATGTGCTTTGAACTGTCTTTTGAATAATGTAGCTCAAAATTCGTTTTTTTGGACTTGGTTCACTTTTGCTCTGAACCCTTCAAATCTCATTAAAATCTTCAATACGTCTATTATTTTGCCTATAAATAAATAAAATTTTACCTCGTTGGCGACATCTACGACAAGATCCTGGTCACTCTTTTCACCATCACTTTCCTGGAATAAAAAAAAAAACAAAAAATAATGAATACTAAAATTAATAGCTTTAAAGCCCTTTTACTTTAACTTAATTTAAACGTCTGGAAATGAAAAATGCGATTAACTATAAAATACTTTACAACCTACACTTTATAATTTAATAATTATAAAAAAATATGTAAAAAATCTTAAATCAATAATTTCTTTACTCAATCGCAAATCAATTATGATATATGAAACCAAATATCTACGGAAAAGTCCCCAAAAGTTAAGTTTTAAGAATCGTCAAACTGTTAGAAACTATAATTTATTTTCTTGATATTTTGAGAGCAGCTGCACTGTGTATATGAGATATTTTTTAAATTGAAAATATTGTAATTCCATTAATAATACAATATCCACCAATGCACTATTAAATAATTGCTTATTTATTTAGCAGGGATACGTTCGAGATACCTTTGTAAGTTCTATTATTTCTATGAAACTAAAAAGTTTATTTCTTATGTTGTTTGTGTGACAACGGGTGGTATGCATAAAACGCAGTACATGCGAATGCTTCAAGAGTTTCTACTATACTAATGAAACGTCTACTATATGTGGCATTTACTATTTTGTACATTCATGTATATTGCACATAGAAGAAGGTATGTCGGTACTCCTGTTTTGCTGTGTGTAGTATGGACTCCATTTTCGCTAAGCATTGTAATAGTTTCCTCATAGGCGAAGTAGGTACTTCTATAAAGTCTTCAAATGCCATGGAGTACATACTTTTTTGTGAAGCTACTAGCATACACTACATTTTATGCATACCACCCAATAGCTTATCTGTATCAATTTATATTTTTAATCAATTTTTATTTTATATTTTTATTTTAAACGATGATTTTTTTACGCATCAAGATGTATATTTATCAACCAAATACTCTTGTCCTAAAATGTCTAATTATCATTCTTTTAAATATAAATCTTTCTAAAACTTCCCTGTATTTTTATACAGAATGTCCCAGAAAAAACTTTCCACCTGAATATTTCAATATATCGTTTAATTTGAAATTAAAAAAAAAATATATTTTTTTGATACAACTAACCGTTTGCAAGAAAATCGTGGGCATTAAAAGGAGAGTATTATCAAAATATGAAACTAACCAAATTTAGTAGACTGTGATTGCGAATTTTGTTTCATAGGAAAGAAAATCTCATTTTGATCGTAAAAATAAGCTCTAAAACACCGAAATTTTAAATTTTCTTATTGCCTACTAAATGATGTTTAAATTTAGAGTTTCTCAGTGGAAACAGAAAAATTTCAGGCATGAAAAGTGTAGACTCCCCTCCAAAATTAGGTGAACGTTATTTTTGAAGCAAGAAATGAATAAATCGTTTAAAAAAACAGGGATGTGCAAATTTTCACAAGATTTGATCCGATACCATAATTGTAGTCAGGATTTGACTTAATCGATTTTTGTCGCGCTAAAAATGTATCCAAAAATCGAACTTTTTTTGTATAATCGTATATGCTATGTAAGAGAGAATTGTCTGCTCTACGAAACAGTATACTTGGTTTTATAAATTGATTTAATTTTCTATGATTTAGACACTTTCTTCTCTTAGTGTTTAATCGAGATTTTAAAGTTTCCAAAGTTGCTCGCAATATTTGTAATATGTACAACGATAATTCTATAATTGAAAGATCTGTTCAAAAGTGGTTTTGAAAATTCAAGAATGGAAATTTTTCTTGAAATAATTTTTTTTGGCATTGAAAAATTTGTCGAAAGATGGGAAGAAGTCGTAAATAATAATATATAATTTATTGATTTGTTATTTATAATTAGATTTAAATAAAAAACATTTAAATTAAAAAAAAAGAACGCACGACCTTATTGGACAACTCAATATTTTAAGTCAATACTATTAGGTTCTTGACCTAATTACATTGCAGAAAATGTATGTAGCACTTAAAAAACAAAATTAAAACAATGGTCAAAAGTTATCATTGTAACATCTTAGTAGTTTTAAAATAGTAAAAATTTGAATTTGATGTTTGGTAATCTGTCGGTCATTTGACTTCAATCTTAGGCTACTCTTATTCATAAAGTATTTTTTCTTTCACTCAGTTTGCATTTGATTATAATCGAATTTAATTAATTGTAGTCGAATACGCGTACTTATATCATTTTGTACAAAAAATGTTTGCTTTATTGCAATTGATGGAACGTGAACACGAATTCATTATATCTGCAACAAAAAATAAATTCCGAATACATTTTTAAACACCCCCAATTTTTGTGAGTAGTTTCGTAAAAAAATATGACTTTTCCTTTTGAGGTTTGAGTATAATATGTATGCTTAGAGACTACATATAGAGAATGGCCATTTTATATTCGGGACTTTTATTCGGGCATGAACTAGGTTAATTTTAAAATTATTGCAACATTTACAAGGTATCCGAAAAAAAAAATTAAAAATGAAACATTTCTCTTTTACCAACGGAAAATAAAATGTCTAATTCTCCGTTTTGACCTTAATATACAGGGTGGCCCATTAGTGCGAAAAAGCCCAATATCTCGGTAAATATACGATTTAGAAGCAAAAGTTTCATATAAAAATTTTTCGTCTTTGAAAGGTGCGTGTTTTAAAATTATTTTCAAATGTACAGGGTTCGCCATAAAAGTGTGGCGGTAAAAAATTAGGTTTTTTTAAATGGGACTCTCCATTTTTAATTGCATTTTTGGATTCCCCGTTAAATTTTAAGACTAGTTTATATACAGCGTTTCATATCTAAAATGTACCGTTTCTGAGTTATTCTGGAAAATTCGAAAATTTTGTCAGCTGCAGGCTCCTACGGAAATCGATACTGTGCCATAACCATTGTGAATTTTTTACTCAAATTTCTAGGACTCCAAAAGGACTTAATAAGCTACAGTTTGACATGTTTGAATTTCAAAAAAAGTCTTTCACAACTCCCGAAATATGCCTCCGAAGTTTCATGACATCAAACCTCAATAACTCGCTTATTTCAAATGGAATGCCCCAATTTTGTCGACGGTATCAGGAATTCAGAATTCAAAAACAAAATAAAAAAAAATAAAAAAATAATAAAAATAAAAAAATAATAAAAATAAAAAAATAAAAAATAAATAAAGAGGAAATGATAGATTTTTTAATTCTGAATACGATGCCGTCAAGAAAATTAGGGCATTCCATTTGAAATAAGCCAGTTATTGAGGTTTGAAGTCATGCAACTTCGGAGGCATATTTCGGGAGTTGTGAAAGACTTTTTTTTAAATTCAAATACGTCAAACTGTAGCTTATTAAGTCCTTTTGGAGCCCTAGAAATTTGAGTACAAAATTCACAATGTTTAGGGCACAGCACCGATTTCCGTGAAAGCGCGCAGCTGTCAAAATTTTCAAATTTTCCAGAATAACTCAGAAACATTGCATTTTAGGCCTAGGGCAATTTATATAAAGTGCCTTTAAAATTTGACAAGGAATCCAAAAATTAAATTAAAAATAGGGGGTTCCATTTAAAAAAACATAATTTTGTACTGCCACACTTTTATAACGGATCCTGTACAACTGAAAATAATTTTAAAATAAGCACCTTTAAATAATCAACAACTTTTATATGAAAAATTTCCTTCTAAACCGTATATTTACTGAGATATCGTAATTTATCGCACTAATGGGCCACCCTGTATATGATTGCTTCAAGGTGTCCCAAATATTATGTGCCATTATTAGTATTTATGGTAAAAGTTTTCAAGATTAATAAATTAGGAAAAAGTTATTGTGTTTAAAGCCTTTTACTCATCATACAGAAAAATAAAAATAATGGTAATAAATATGTATTTCAAAGAAACCAAAAAACTATCAGTCTGATAATAAAAAAAAATATTTTTCATTGATTTTTTATTTTCTACAATACAGATGAATTATTTTCTAAGAGCGACATTTGAAATTTCGATATCAACTAATATTTTTTGAATACGGACCTTTAGTCTTTATTATACTCTTTTAAAGCTTGGAGTGCTTTGAAATAAAAGAACATCGTAATTCAAAAAAGATAATCAAGTAAAAAGGTTTTATATTAAAGGTAATAAGTAAGACAAGCACACATCATTTTTTATTCAATTTTCAAATTTATTTAAATATTTCAGAAATCAAAAGCAACTTAGCAATAATGTAAAAAAACTATTAAAAATGACAATTTGTCGTTTCTAGCTCTGTCGATATATGAACTCTTACCATTTCATAAACAGTAAAAATGGCACATTAAATTTGGGACACCCCATTTTAATTACAAAAATCAAATTTATACATTTAGAAATAGATTTTAGATATTTTATTTTTAGATTGTAAAAGTAAAATGTTTAAATTTTCTCAATACTTTTTATTAATATTTCTTATGATTGCCTTTAGAAGTGGAAAAATTGAAAATTGTTTTTTACGTAAGATTTTTAAAAATTGCATACCTAAACATAGATATTTCTATTGGTATCAACTGAAAGTCAACTAAATACCTGATTGATTGATGCCATTAAATATAGTGGCCTAATTAAAAAACTTCAGAAAAATATCTCGAAACATTATCAATGTTGAAAAAGTGAGCCCGTATATATAAAGTGTCATTGAATACCAAAAATAATATAATAAATTGGTAAAAATTTGGCGTAAAATGTACAGTTAAATTATGAAGATTGTAAAGATAAAAGAATAAACCGCCCAAAAGTTGTAGTGATTTAATAAAGTACTTACTAATTTTTAGGAAAAATTAATAATTTAACATGATTGTAACCGATTTTAGAATAACCTTAGCTACGAATATGTTACTTTTGGTTTTATGACCGCCAAAAAAATTATACCAATTCTATTTGAAAAAACACCCGTATGTCATATACAGGGATATGACAAAGTCTGGAATAATTTTATTTAAAATTCAGCGGTTTGTTTTTAAGAAAAACGCTCGGACCCATCGATTTTTATTTTTGGCTGCGATTTTTTTGATGGTAAATCCATGTATACAGGGTAACCAAAAACCAAGTTACGACCACTAACTTTATTTTTTCAAATGGAAACCTGTATATGTAGCAATAATTTTTAAATGTACTGCCATTAATCTAATGGACATCCCCCTACTCAAATCTTCGTAAGTTTAGTGACAGTCACCATAAAGACCTAAATATAAATGACAACCTGTATACAAAGGTGTAAGTAGTCTATAAATGTCAAGAAGTCGAAAACAACTTTTCCCCTTAAAGAACTTATTAGATTGCTTTTAAGAGTAGTAATGAAATACAGTAAAGACTTCATTTAAAAACAGTGTTTGAAGGAAATTATGAATTTTCAATTGTTTAATTTAAATTATGTAGATTCACGAACAATCGACAAAATTTCGTCTGCGCAGTAAATATTTAAGTAAGAAATTGAAATAATCTCGAGGTAAAGGAGGCATATGCTAAAACTCCACCAATTATTTGAATCCCTTGTGCCCTCCTGCTTTCATGGATCTTTATTCAAGTACGTTTATCCTTGTTGCCTCAACTGCATTTATCCTTGTTTGCTGTCTCCTGAAACTTATTTCCCATTACGTGTGTTATTCTAATCCCTCATAGGAATCACCGGTTCGAGCAGACATTTTGACAAATGATTTTACACAAAGCGAGAAACCGAACACAAAAATTCTGATATATATTTTTAGTTTCTATTAAATTTTTATATCTGCGTTTTTTTTGAATTTTAAAAAATCGTTTACTCTAGCAAATCACTCCAAATTTTGATGCAAGTTTTTTATTTTAATTTTTGGTTAAGAATTTTATTGTTTACACTGGTTGTTTGATTAGTTGATTTTTTCCTTAGTATTCTAAATATTAAATTTAATTTTTGTTAACATTAGATTTTTCATACGAAACTAAAATCTTTGATCCTTTTTATATAAACACAAATACAAAAACATAAATACAAAAATCCATGATTAGATTATTTTTTCATTTGAATTTAAACGATTTCTCAAAAAAGGGCACCTTGTTAAGGTCTTCTTAAATAGACTGAATGCTGAAATTCATACAACATTAAAGATATAATTAAAGTTCTCTTAAAACCGATGTTACAATTAATATTTATGAACACATAATTCATATTAATCAATATTTTGTCTATTTACTTTTTTCATTAAATAAACCACAATGCATTACTTCTGATTAATTTTACCAGTCATTGACTTACAAAAAACCTTAGTTTCTAAAAGAACATCTGCTATAATAAATACTATACTGTTTAAAGAAAAAATTAAATTGATTCTTCTGAGCTTTGGCGAACATATCGTATTAATGATTATGAAGATGATAAATAACAGCACATTCATTAAAAATACAGAGATTTTTTGGAATGAACTTTTCAAAACTATTTTTGCATATTATTTTGATATACGAACTATTTCTCTCGAACTTACATGACCTAATTTTTCCTCTTTCCGCCGCTTGACTGGATCAATGTCAGGAGATCTAGACCGATACTTGTCATTAGGTGATAAAACGTTCTAAAAAGAAAATGAATCAAGAAATAATTAAACAACAATTTTTTCAATTTATTTACTAGTCGTTCGTCAGAAGGATTTGTACTACTCGGCCTTTTTAAATCCTCTGTGCTACGTGGAAGCAAATCGGCGCTAGGTTTCAGTAGGGTATGTGCTGCAGCTCCAGGAATCGTCCCTGGATGTGGCCCAGCTCCAGGAGTGATTCCTGTCCCAAAACCCAACAAACCCGCTGCAGCTGCAGGTCCCATACCAGGTAAAACGCCATGAGGACCCATGGGAAGTCCACCCGGACCTGCTACTGCTGCCGCCGCAACCGCTGCAGCCGCCGCATGAGGTAGTTGGTGTGTGGAATGAAATTGCTGCTATAGGAAAAAAATATTATATAGTTTTTTATTAGATCGAATATGAAATTTTTAACGCAAAAATGTTTACAAACAATTATTGTATAAAATTAAATTACATTCTTTACGGAATATGTAAAAAGGGGTATCATAAAAGTCTATAAGGGGCGCAAATAAATTAAAAAGTGAATTAAATATTCCCCATAGACCTATGAAAAGAGGAGCCAAAAAGAATTCCAAGAAAGATCAAATAAATATTGGGAAAACAAAGCCTAAGTAGGAAAATCTGATAATTAACCGTGGAAGCCTTCCTTAAAAAACGGATTATCGAAAATTTTTCTTTTTGAAAAAATAAATTTTAAAATGATTAGTATTTTTTTCGTGGAAACTGCTTCAAATGAATATCAATATTTACTCTAATAAGAAGTCCGCTGCCAAAACGCTGTTTCTAAGGATATTTAAAAAAAGGAGTAAATTGGTATATACTATGGTTGAAATATTATTTGAAGATATTTCGGCGTGATCAATTCAAAATGTCGTATTAGCTTCTAATGAATCCTTATTTAACGTCCAATTTTCTATATTCCGTTTCCAGAAACTTAACATGCGTACATCAATTTGACATAATTTAAATACATTTTTATGCGATAGGTGTTTCACTAAACATTTAAAAACAAGTTTCAAGACCATTTCATAAATATTAGTATTATGCATTCATCTACAATTACATATTTCAATTAACCTATCACCAAAGTTCATATTTTAAAAACTTAACCAAAATAATTTCTTTAATCTCAATAAATATAATAATTCAAATTTAACAAAAATCTATAATTAATTAACATTATAATCTGTAATAAATTACTTACAAAAAACTGTTGAAGATTATGATGTTGATGCTGGAACAACAACAGAATAAAAAGTATTAATAATCAAAAGGATTAAATGATAACACCAAAGATGGAGATGAGTAATGAAAGCGCAGAAGCATCGGGAAATAATCTATAGTTGCATCAAGTAGAAAATCATGAATAAGTTCAGAATGCAAAAAGGGAAGAATATTTGAAAAATTCACTCAAACAATTTTTTTTTCTCATTTAAACGGTGATCCAATTAGTGCTTTAGGATTTTACAATGAAATAAAACACAAAAATAATTCCGCAACACAAAATGTTTTTTTATTCTAAAAAACTTTTTATAATAAATATGCTTTAAAAATAATGTCGTTTAACTGTCCACCTCGACTTTGATAACAATAACACATTCAATCAATTCAATTTCTCATTACGTTTCGTACAGTACGGCCGGAATAACAGTTCTGAGTTTACATCATCAATTGTTGTTGCATTGGTAGCGAAGACCTCGACTTTACAGAACCTCGCAAAAAGAAATTACACAAAAAACATACACAAGGTGTTAGTAGATATTTCAGAGGATCATTTCTTGAAATATCATTACCAGTAAACTGCCCTTGCACTAATGCAATGGTTTTATTAGCAGTATAGGACGTAGCAGCATCCTGTTGGTACCACACTTCCTCCAGATTGCTTTCGACATTACGAATTGGTTTTCAGTTGGCCGATGTTGTGGACCATAACGGTCACGTAATTCACACCAAGTTTCCTTCACAAAGCATTGTTTTTGATAATTTCGAAATATTCTTGCAACATTAAAAGTTTCATGTTGTATTATAATAACCCAACCTACAAAACTGTTAAATAAAAGATACTTTTCACATGTATATACTACACTGTAAGCACGTCACGCAATGTGAAATAGAGGCAATACTGCTTATATTTCACATTAATATCCTAAAGTACTAATTAGATCACCTTTACTTATTCTAAGCTAAGCTAATAATGATACTAAATTATTACGCATGATCCAATAAGAATATAACATGCTCTAATCAACAAAATATTGCTCACCCCAATTATTGCGTTCAATTCGTTCATTGTCACTTGTTTGGCCCTGTCAACGGCACTGGCCACTTGCTGTTGATGCTCTTGAGCCAAAAATGGCATAACTTGGGCGATAATTGCGCTGAGTCTTTTAGAAATTTCAGTCTAAAAATTCAGTTCATTATACATATGTATAAGTAACTAAAGGTCAAAAAATTTATACATATATTGATATTTTTTATTCATACCTGCTTATGCATTTCAACATTGAGGCCATATGACATCTCATAGTACTGAAAATATAAATTAATGTAATGTTATATAATTGTTATGTAAATTTCACTAGTTTAAAGATTCAGAACACGTACATATTTATTAAATCGAAATTAATGCCATTTTGTCCATTACACGTATACGTAACTTGAACATTTATAACATATCATACAATTTTATTAAACAGTAAATTCCGGGAAAAAAACAGTATAGAAAAATATGTATGAAATGTTGCGTAAAATAGAATAGATTAAAACAAGTGTAAACATTCATTAAATAATGCTGATCTGTGTAGACATTTATTGACTTAAAAAGTTTAATGAATCAGAAAGATTTAACAACTTTTAACAACGGAAGTTGTGACAAGTTGCTCATATTATTATACGTAACTCAACCGTATATTAATTTATGTATGTATCTCAACATAATGCAATAACTTATTTTAAAGAAATGGTATACATTTGTTGAAATATAGTATAGTACTGTGTTATAGTTATATTGTGGTTCATCCAAAGTTGTTCTATATTGTATGAATAATTTTAATGACAAAGTGAAAATTTCGTGAACACTGATTTCGAAGTATTCAAAATACTCAGGTTTTGTAAGGCGACCCTATGATTTTAGGTAACTTGTCTCCTCTCCAAGCATAAGTTCGTTGAGACAAAATCTTCCGCTTTTAAGTATAGGATACGCAACGTAGTGTACGTTTTCTTAGGATTAAAATTCCTTTGTTTTTTTAACGTTATTCAACACCAAGAAAAGAAAACCACAAACTATTCCCAAAACTTGTATGTAGAGGTCCTGTTTTGACAAAAAAAAATGATTAAGTTAGGTTTATAGAAACAGTAGAGAAATTACAACCATTGTGTTTAAAAATTTTTGTTATCGAAAATATGGAAACAGGTATATTCTATTTTAGCAATGTCGTTTAGAAAATGGCTGAAGTTTAATTCCTATTAATAGACAATATTCATTCATATTGCATAAAAACCAGAAAAAATGAATGTTAAATGCAGACAGTCAAAACATGATGGCTGTGATGCAATTTGCTCAGCTGTAAACAAGAACATTTATAATTTCTTTTCAGAGATTACGACAAGTTACCAACACGGTTACATCCTAAATTATATTCAAATGTACTAAAGATGGATAGTCCTATCAAATAAATAAAATAAAATAAAATAAAAGTATAATGTATTTTTGAAGTTATATGTAAACCTTGCATAACTTTTTTTAACTGGGTCGAAAGTCTTAGATAGCCTTTTTGTTTTTTTATGACCTATCCTTATGAAAAAAGTTACCAAATTATTACATCAAACGGTCAAAGAAATGCACCAAGGCGCATTATAGTTGTTTTATTTCGACCCTTCTAAGAATAATTGAGCTCAACAACTCACTCAACATTATAGATATAACTACTAGTAAATTCTCCATCCCTATTGTGTACTGCTCCATACTTGAAATAGTTGTGACCTACTGATTGTAGCAACAACTTGCAATGGGAGAAAAGTCAACAACAACCTTCAAAAAGTTTTATTGAAATGTACTTTGTATAAGTAAAAAAGCAATAGTAAGTTCCATAACAGAAAAAAGGTACTAAACCTACCTACGGTTACATATCCCAAAGAAAGAAACCGCAACGCGTATTTGTACTGATGAACAAACTTTCTACTCCAAATTTCTAGCATCCCAGAGTTATAATCCATATAGCTATATGATTTAGGCGTCCCTGCTCTGTATTGACAGAAAACGTTTCTCAAATAATTTGTTACATGAACAAATTAACCATGGGGCAAAACATGTCAAGTGTACCCGCTCCAAAACTTCAAGTTGACATTTTTCATTTCCAAGTACAATATTTTCGATTTACATTTTCGCGATTTTTGAGTCAAGGAGAAAAATTAAACAATTTTTTTATGCATTTTTTTTTCACTCTTTCAAAATAAAATGGTGAAAAAATTCTACCGTTAAAATTTATACAAAAAAAATTGATTTTTATTTTAATTTTGTTTTTTTTGCAATTTCGGCATTTTTAAAAAAATCGATATTAGACTCATATGAAAGTACATTTCGTAAGCTTTAAAATGATATATCACATTTTATGGAATGAGTTCTATTAAGGAATATACACCACGTTAAAACTTATTCGCACAGCGCATTATTGAATATCCTTAGAAATTTACGTTTGACATATAGCTATCAATACATATAGATATACTCATATGTAATTTCAATCGTAAATATTTCGGTAACTATTGCGCTTAGGTATAGGACATGGTACATGAAACATATTTAGAATTTCAAGGAGAATTCAAAAATGTAATAAAATGTACAGGTTTCCATTTGAAAAAATAAAGTTAGTGGTCGTAACTTGGTTTTTGGTTACCCTGTATACATGAATTTACCGTTAAAAAACCGCAGTCAAAAATAAAAATCGACGTGTCCGAGCGTTTTTCTTAAAAACAAACCCCTGAATTTTAAATGAATTTATGCGTGACTTTACGGACACAGTGTATATACGTCAGGAACTACTAATTTTTGAAAGTTTTAATATCACTAGTTTATTCCTAATTACACATCGATATGGTCGATTTAATTTGGTGTCTAATATCCTTAATTTTATAATACAGCTGTAAACAAATATGTATTCATAGATGATGCCATATGATTTAATTTGATACACCTTATAATGTATTTTTTCTGGGGGAAAAATTATTATATTTATTATTATAGCATCCGGGTCACGTCCGTTTTGGCATTCTCTCGAGGGAATCAACCCTCATTCGCCATCTGATGGGTGTTACCCCTATTATAACCGTTCCTCGGCAAATCACTATCACTTAGGGGATGAAAAATAATTGAACGAACTCGTTTATATAACAATAAGCCATTATTGTTATAAATAACAATAACACTACTCGATTTTTCTAATTGCACCCATATTATCATTAAATATGTTTACCCCAACATCGCAAGTGATTTCAATACATGTATTTTTAATATTTTTGATTAAAATACAATAAATATAAATGACAACTTCAAAATTCTTGCTTTTAAAAATATCATATTTGAAGAATGGAAATAGAAATATATAAATTAATTAACTTAAATTTTTTATAATATTATTATCATCTACATTACATATTTATGATGAAGAAGTATTCTGTATGTTGAATCTACTATTTGAAGTTGTTTTATAACAAAAATCATAAAAAATGTAATAATTTTAAGTATTTTTGTTACCAAGGGAGATTCTGTCATGATGAGCAATTTTTTCTGATCCCCCAAAGAAAAATAAATTTCTATTATAATTTTGGAAAGTTGTACGCAGGGCTAAACGGACTATAGCCCTTAGGCACCAACCATTTTAGGGTAGAATTATGCTGACAGAATGACTTTTTTTGGTTATCAATTTTCCTTGTAACATAGGTTTTAGAGAAAAATCTTCATCTGAAACGCACAATACTGCTACATTAAGAGGATCGAGATTGTATATTTTCATTTTACACTACTTTTAGCAAGGCGCTAAAAAAACAGCTAAATGATGCATCATAAGTAGGAAAACAAACTAAAAGGAAGGTATTACGTTTCCACAGAATTGTTGACTATGTCAGATCTAAGATTCCAAGGTTCTATGTATCTCACATTCAGTACTTATGCAGAATCCGCAGTTTATGTTCATAAGTAGATATTAAATTATAATTAAGGATAAATTTAAAAAATCATTCATGCAATTAGTTCTTGTAATTTTTGAACAAATAAAATTTTTTAAAACAGTTTCATCAATTTTTAAGATTTAATTAACTGTATGACTATTTTTCTGCATTTTTTATTTCCATTCGGTTTGATTTTTTTTATTTGATAATCTATTGCGAAAGTGGACTTAAAAAATCCATTCTATTATACTTTTTTCATGTGTCTATTACACTACACAGTGGCGACAATGACAACATTAATACTGACAAACTGTATCTGAAAAAAGAACATGCTAAACCTTGTCGAAATTTATTTTGGTTAAATTTTCGAAAATTTGATATCACTGGAATGACAAATTAATTACTAGAGGTTATACCCAGAGGCTTAACGTGTAAGGTGAGATTAGACATATTCATATACATATTTAAAAAGGGCCTGATTTTCTTTTATTTTTCTCGATGCGTATGTATTTGCCAATGCAAGGATGGACAACTTTGGGTAAGTTATGGGGTGAAAAATGTCAAAAATGTACAAGACATTAAGCATGCTTTCTAGGCCTTTTTGAGGATAGGCAATGATTACAGACACGTTTCGATTTGTTGACAAAAGTCGTCCGGCCTTATTGATAGGCAAAACTGCTGAGATCTACGGATCGACAAAGCCAAATTTAGTAGAGATTCGTCTTAAGATTCTATCTGTCATCAATTCTCTGCCACCAAAGCAATTGTAAATCAATGGTTTGAATAACTACGCAGCGAGAATGGGTTATTGAAACTCGAAGTGTTTATAAACAGAAAACAAGTTTTGATCTATTTTATTACCAATCTTATTATCCAATAAAGTCCATCCACTTCAGTGGTGCAGTATATGACTGCATGGGGCCAGAAATGGGTTACAATTATCTTCGTCAACTATTTCCAATTTTGCTAGGCAATGCGTGGTGGTCGAGTAAAGGTAAGAAGTAGACGTAACGATCCACATGAACCACAATATTTTGTCAAGAGGCATGTTTATGACGTTGTTCGTATTATAGTGTGGAGTGTGGTTGTGCATAGGTCACCTCTAGTGTTCACAAGGCAGCATGATCACACAGCCGTACACCCATAAAAATTAAAAATAATTAAAATATATTATCATGAATAAAAATCTTGACTTATTTTACATTAGTTTTTGTTTGTTAATTATTTGACACTTGTGACGCATAATATGACAATTCAAAATCATGTTATTAAAAACCTGGTATATTCCAGAATTATGAAATAGGGTTTTTAGGATTACATTAGAAAAAGACATAGGTAGATTTTGGAATTCTCTCGAAACCTATTATTTTTATATATAATCAAGACAGGAGTCAGATAAAATAATAGTAAGAAATAGTTTGAACAATAAGGACTAGTAACAGAAAAAGTATTATATCCTTGGGATAATTTTGTGAAATGAAGTGCTTGATCCGGAAGCTCTGTTTAAGTTACGAGGGAATTACGTAACAATATATTATGACACGCCAAGGTTCCAATTTTCAGCAATAAAGTGCGACCACATGTTTATGTATATTGTGAATGTTATTCGACGTCGAAGATATTACTTTATATTTTAGACAATTATTAAGCTGACATTATAATTAATGCGATAATATACAGTGAGATTTTTTTTTATCTCTGAACATTGTACAATGTTATTACATAAATTGTTATTATTATTAGTTCAATTTTAAAAAACACACCTCAACGCATTGGAACGCAAGCAATCAACATTACATAGCGAATATTTAAAACTTCAAATTTTATAAAACAAAATGTCAAAGTCAATAATTTATAATTAAAAAATAACTCTTTGTGTTTCTACTAAGAGGTACAAAAAAATGTTTATATGTACTCATACTCAAATAAAAAACTCAAATTTTAAATTGAAAAATTTGACTTTGACGTTTTGTTTTGTAAAATTAGAGGTTTTAAATACGCTGTGTAATGTTAGATTCTTGCGTTCCGATGCGTTGAGGTGTGTTTTTTAAAATTGAACATAGGGTAATAATATTGTATGTTTAAAGATAAAAAAATTTCACGTATATGTATATATACAGTATGTCCCGCTAAGTTGTTAACATATGGAAAACTTTTTTATTTTGCATTTTACGAAAAAAAATTATTCTTTATAAAAAGTTCTGCATGTTCCCAAACCTAAAGTGGAAGTGTCAAAAGTTAACTATTTTAAGTCGTATACGAGGTATTTAAAAAAATATCATTTTCGTACAAGAGTAAAGTTCCTTTATTTTTATATTTATACATTGAAGTATAACAAATTTATGATAAATTAATTATAAATAAAAAACAAACAAAATAAATTGCATTGTGTTTTCATTTACAATCAGCTTAATCGAGAAAGTTTGGAAAAAGTGAAAAAGGATTTTCTATGATAGATGGATATAATTGCATATTTGAACTCAGTTATTAATACCGAACAACTTTTCTTAATATTAATTTGCGATATTGTTAAAAATAAATGAACTTTACTCTTGTATGAAAATGATATTTTTTTAAATACCTCGTTTACGACTTAAAACAGTTAACTTTTGACACTTCCTCTTTAGGTTTGGGAACATGCAGAACTTTTTATAAAAAATAATTTTTTTCGTAAAATGCAAAATAAAAAAGTTTTCCATATGTTAACAACTTAGCGGGACATACTGTATATTACTATAAAACGTTGTTTTTTCTTATCCATGACTATTTTGATCTTTTTTAAAATGGTGTTTATCATGTCATAAATTCTTTTATTAATACTACAAAATTTATTGAACTTTTTTTGCGAGGTGATTGAAAAACACTGTGTATGAAAATGTTTGCAGTGTATATTGCAATTCATCCACACAGGTGGCAAAAGTGAATAGTATGCAGAATAGAGGAAAAGAAAGAAAAGAATAACTCTCATTGAAATTCAACCAGTTATTAAGTCCCGATTGAAAATTTCGGCAAAAGAATGCAAAATTTTTAAAGTTGTTGTTTCATACGTAAGTCCTACACATCGGCTTCCTGATTACTTAAATGAAAATTTCTGTATTTGCTAAAAAAATAAAATTGTCTCATTTGAAATTTTAATTGTCAACTCTAGTTGAGTTACACTTAACACATAGGAATTATCAAAAAATTGCAATGTTGTGTTTTTAATAAAACATCCTGTGTATTTTTACAACTTTAAACAATCCATAAGTACGTCTATTTAAATCTGTGTTATTATCACAAAATGCTTAAACGTTTCAGAGCAATAAATAGAAATTTAAACAAATAGAAAAACATCGCGTACCATAAAAGTCGTGTCACAAAATACAGTAGTCGAAAAAAAATTAAAACTTTCTAAACTCACTTGTAAATTCCTTTTGATAAATGATTGCATAGTAGATCAAATTAAAATGTAATTTAGAACCTCACTTAATCATTTTAAAAGTAAATTGGTTTTTGCCATGATTTGGATTTTTAAATTACAAAAATTTCCCAAATAATGGTTGTAAATAAGTATGCAAACTTATTATTTTATAAAATAATAAATAAATTCAATTATAATGAAAATAATATTAGTACTTGGTAGCATAATCATTAGTATTTAAGTATATACTGCGCAATTCTTTAATTTTTGTTTAAAAAAATACTACAATACTGTATTTATTTTACCATGTTATGGTAAGAAATATCACATAAATTAGTGGAGAAATAATGAAAAAAGTCCATGACATATATATTTTTTTTTGAAAAAACTTGTATCATATTTGATACATTATGTAGTATGACACAAAATAAAACAATTATATTTTTTATTAAAGCAGAATCGTAAGCTATTTTTTGAATATTTTATATATGAAAATCACTTGCATTATGGTAATTTCCATTTCAGTCTGATTTCAATATACATAGATCGGCTGATAATCAGATTTGTCACATCGGTAATGATTTGGGGAAATAAAGTAAGAAACTGAGAATCTTTTTTTCTTTTCATTTATTATTTGTTTCACTTTCTGCAATGGTCCTGTTTTTGAAAATATTTACGATTAAAGACTTGCATAGACATTTTGCGATCTCGATAAGTAATGCTTGTTGAGATTAAAAAGTTTTTCTTGCCTTTTAATACTATGGTACACTTTTATAAATGTCCTAAATGTACTAAGATCATATCTATCAAATGGTAGAAGAACCGCAAATACCACTTCTTTGTCCTAATTTTAATTTTATGTCTTTCGATATAGCTGTCCATGACATCTACACCTCCCATATGGGTATTGTTTTGGGTAACAATAGCTGTCAACATATTCTCTGTTGACATGCTTTTTCTGTTTATAGCCTCACCTTTTAACTTCTGTGAGAGGAATTCCTTCAAACTCATGGTATTTTGAAGAATAGGAATCTCAAACATATGGCATATGTACTAAAAAATATGTGTGTCCCATTAACAATTTACTTTCCACCTAATTTTAATTTTTGACTTTAGAAAAAGTTAAAACAGGTATCCTTAAAACTCGCTATTTCTCCGGCATGATCCATCCCTCCACACGTGACATGAACTTCCTTTTTTAAAATGGAAACGTATATTTTCAATTGCAGATTCATATTCCACGTAAAATTTCATGTAAAAGACATCTGGCATTTCATAACTTTTGCCTGCGCATTATTTGCAGTTTTTCGCGATCAAATTTTGCATTTAAAAAAAAATTTTGTTTTTATTATTATTTTTATTTAATTAGTTCATATATACAGCCATTTTATTGTTAACTATTCGTCGTTTAAAGCTTTTGTTATTGTGATGGTCTCAATTGATGCATCGGATTAAGATATACAGGCTTGACCAAAAATATTGGCCACATTCATTCTTGTGGGCTATTTTAAAAAGGTGTACCTCATTCTTTGGCCGTGACTATATGTATATTATTTTCTTTTCTTGTTTCGCCCGTGTAAAATAACTTTTACTTTACAGCCATGGCCAAAAGAATGAGATACTCCATAAAAATATGTATTTCTAAATTATTTGTACCTTTAAAAAAAAGCATACCATTTTGGATTAACAATTTTATAGTTACTAGAACAATGCTAAAAGATAGTTGTTAAAAAACGCATTATCAAAAAGAAGTAAAGTGACAGGGAAGAAAAGGCTCAAATTGTCACTGTGGAAGAGTAGGGCAAAGAACCTTAAACCACTCTTACCACCGAAGAAAAAGGGCCTACTGAACCACAAATTATTATTGAGGAACTGTAGAGATATTATACATTAGAGATGTCCCTAGTTACACCTTTTTAAAATAGTCCACAAAAATAAAGGTTGCAAATACTTTTGGCCAACGCTCTAAACGCTTTTACGCTTTACTTTTTGCGTTAGGATTAAAATTTCAATAAACTTTTTTTTATTTTTTACGTAGAATAGGAATTTGCAATTAAAAATATAGGTTTCTATTTAAAATAAAGGAAGTTGATGTCATGTGCGGAAAAATGGATCAAGCGCGAATTTTGATGTTTTACACAAAAATGAAAGGGGTAACCATTTGAACTTTTTTTCTAAATTCAAAAATAAAGAAATTAGATGAGAGGTAAATTGTTAATTGGATACCCTATACATACAAATCCCTAAATACTGCTTTATGTCACCCGCAGAGAGTTGTGCAGGTTTACTGAAAATCTTTTGAATGGAATATAAATTAGGCTCATTCACGATCTTCTCAATTAGTTCGGCGTCGAAAAAATACCTCAAGAATAAATAAGGTGCCTGAAAGTTTGATATTGCAGCAGGCAACGTCAAATCTCCTCTAAAAGCAGATGCATCCTTATTTAAAATTAGATTCTCGTTTTTTCCGAAGAATTTTGTAATGGCTCTCTTTTATTTCAGCAGTCGTGTTACGCTGTGTTGATGAAGCTATAGTAGGTATTTTTGAGTCTTGTGCTGTTGGACTGTCAATATCGTTATCGTTATCAAATTCTTCTAGCGAAAAATTTATAGCACCGCCTTCCAGCTGTGCACAGGAATAGTTTCTATGTTATTGTCGAATATTTTTCTAGCTATTCCTTGTGCCTTCTCTGATTCTGCCTCGAAATCATCTTCGATAAATGTGAAACAAACTTTTCGATTTCTTTTTTTTTAAATTTAAGGTCAATAATTTTTCTCGCCATTTATTTTAAACCATTTAAAAAAGTATATTAACTATGTTTTTACGAAGAATAATGAAAACTTATTCTATAAAGTCCTTGTTCATGTTGTATTTTTGACTATGGACTGCGCATCACAGTATGTTGCTTTTTGAAAGAACACGTTTAAATACTAAATCATATTTTCCATGCATATGGCAAATTTGATACAATCAAAAAAATACACCAGAAAGAGCTTTTATGTTGAAAAATTTTCGAAACCACCTGGAGAAGAAAATAATACTTACTTTTATGTAGTCGGTAATAGTTTAACAAATTTCAATAAATGTACGACTAAAGAATTTAAGCTTTTAGTTATAGAAAGTTTTCATGCTTATTTCTCGTTACAAAAAACTTATCTTAAAAAAATTGACAAATTTATAATGAGTTTACATTGAATGTAAATAAACAGCTGAAAAAATTTCTATAGTCTGTCATGATTTAAATAACTCTTGGTAAATTCTATATTCTTTATATTAACATAGTTAAATTCCATGGTTTTTTCCTCTACTGTACAACTTGCTTCATTGATATGTTTCATGTCAATCATACTGTTAAGACAATGGCCAAGTATCAACTTTTTAATAATAAATTATTATAATTATATATGTAGAGTAATTAATGGTCAAATTGTATACATTTCAAAAGAGTTTCTTTTATTTTATCAAATGGAAACCCGCTATATTTTTTCTTATGTACGTATTATGGAAAATCATTAAACAATTTTTTTTGCAATAGATTTTGGCAAATTAAAATTTCTTGTTTTCGAGATAATTGCACATAATTAAACATAATGATTTATTTCATACCTACTTCAACTGTTTGAAGTCAGTGTGCAATAAAGAAGAAAGAAGGTAGAGCCTAACCAAATAGAGAGATGTGGGAGACGGTGTTGTCTGACAGCTTGCAATTAAGCCAATGTGGATTTCTTAAATTAAAGGATGACGTCAAAAATAAAGACTTGGTTCTGGTGAAAAATGTGGCACTGATTCTGATTATATCAACTCACAAGATAGGATGATTTGGATGGACGAAGAGATAAAAATGTCCGGTTCTCCGCCTTTTACAATTTTTAATGTAAAATTTATCATGAAATTGTGCAATGATTTTTTTTGTTTATGCAGGGTGGTCCAACTTTTACCTGCATAACTTTAAGAATGGATAAAGAATCAAAAAATAATGTAAGTTTGCTTTAAAAACTATATTTGAAAAATGCTTCGTTCCAAAGATACAGGGTGTTAAAGTTTTATTAAAAAATTCTAATTTTATTAATGTTTTTAAAATCATTTGAGATATTTAAATTAAATTTTGGCACGTTTAGACAGGTAATTAGATACATTTTCTTATGCAAAAATAATATTTTTAATTTCACCAATGATGTGCGTACTGACACATCTCTACACAATTTTAATGAAAAATAATGGTGTCACACTGATTTTTTTCAAGGCAAAAATTATTTCGGGATTCATTGTTCAATTGAGAAGAAAAAAGCTCATTTGACTTTTTTTCGTTTGGCGCATCGTTTTTCAGTAAAAAATAAAAACGTCTACACGCACGATATTGTTTCACGGGATGCAATATTGCAATTTTAAATAAAAAAAAACAAAAAATTCAAAATATCATTTACAGTATAGCTTCGAAAATCCGGACACTCTGTATTTCGGACACTCCAATTATTCGGACACTGTTGCAGTTCGGACAGTTTAGTATTTTCACATCCGCGATCCGGACACATTTGAATAAATGTAAATAAAGAATAAATAATAATAGTAAAACGTAGATAAAATTCCCCTGATTTTTTGTCTAAGATTTGCATTACAGACTGGAATTTTAGTTAGTTCTTATTTTTGAGTTTATGTGACATACATACACACAAATTAATATATTTATGTGGTGTAGAAATAAATATATTTATACGCAGAAAAACGCATTAATTAAATTAATAAATTAATTGCATACGATGAAGCAAAAACACCAAACTCTATTACTTAAAGATAAGTGTGACATTCTTGATATGCTTGATAAAGAAATAAGTATTCGTAATGTGGCTGAAAAATTTGAAGTACCCAAATCAACAGTGTACGATATTAAAAAGAAAAAACGAAAATTATAGCGTTTGTGTCAACCACATTTAATAGTCCAGGGTAAATAAAATATACTCCTGATTATTAAATTAAACTACTTTACATGAATTTGTAGACAGAAAAAAAATTCGTCACGGAGAACACCCAGATGTGGAAAAAGCTTTATATAAATGGTTTGTACAACAAAGAAATTTGCATGTTCCAATTTCATCGGAAATTTTATGCGAAAAAGCAAGATTTTTTCACAAAGAAATTACTGGAAATGACAAGTTTCTAGCAAACCCTGGTTGGCTGGACAAATTTAAAAGGAGACACGGAATCCGATTTTTGAAAATTTGTGGCGAAAAAGTGTCAAGTGACATTTCTGCTGTTGAACCATTTCAAGAAAAGATATTGAAAATCGTTAGTGAAATGCAGTTGACAGAGAGCCAGGTATATAATGCTGACGAAAGTGCAGCTTTTTGGAAAACTTTACCAAAAACCACTTGGGTCCATAGCAATGAAAAAGCAGTTCCTGGGCGAAAAAGTTGCAAAGACCGAATTACTTTCAATCGCTCAATCCTAGATGTTTTAAAAACGTAGTTCTTCCAGTCGATTATAAAGTCAGTAAAAAAGGATGGATGACCCAACCCATTTTTATGGAATGGTTCAAAAACAGTTTTATTAAGCACGTGAAAAAATTCCTACAACAGGAAAACTTACCTCAAAAAGCGCTACTTGTTATTGACAATGCGCCTTCTCATCCAACAGAGGAGGATATTAATTTTGATCCAAACTTTAGAGTTTTGTTTTTACCTCCAAATTGCACAACAATATTGCAGCCAATGGACCAAAATGTAATTCAAAATATTAAAGTAGGCTATCGAAAGAAATTATTGTTCCATTTAATGTTTATCGATAGCGATTTGTCAGTAGCACTGAAAAGCTACAATTTAAAACAAGGCATCTTTAACTTGCATGAGTCCTGGAATAACATTACACAAAAAAACAATCAGTAAAAGTT
>JABRWK010000197.1:72803-83502 GCA_013372445.1 Hypothenemus hampei | reverse complement strand
AAATGATGAGGTCTATCACCCATATCAATTTGGCACCACAATTACCAAACACCCTGTATATATTGCCAATGTGTCAATTTCTTAAAAATGTGTATTTTAATTATTTAAAAGTTAATACCAAATAAAAATAACTTTTAAAACAGAGGGTTTCTTGGAATGATTAACACATAAAACACCTATTTCTTCAAACTAATAAAAATTAATAACAAAACAACTCATAAATTAAAGGATAGCAATTTTTAACTAATACATAGATGCCATTAGTCTGCTTTATGTAAAAAAATAATTTCTTTAATTTTTCAAGGCCTGCTAATTATTTTTTTTAATCCAAGATTACATAGCTTTAAAAAGAGCATATATGTTTTAAAAATGAAATTTTCGCTATCTGTAGTAAAAGTATATGCTTTTTTGACTAATGTGATTAAAATATACCGTTCTATATGATTTATTTAAAAAATAGCTAAAAGTTTACTAATACTTAAAAAGAGCAATCTATTTTTTTTCTTATTTCCTAAAATGATATATGTCATGTACCATTAAATAGGACCTAAAAATATCTTTTCAATGAGCCATTGCTTTTCCACTAATTCATTTCTGAGTTATTAGAAATTTTGTAATAAAATGTTCAGGGAATCCTCTATGGTAAATTCTTGTAGATGGAGGAAAACTTTTTAGATAAAAAAATATGCAACAAATAAACAATTTATTTGTAATATTTTTCACATACTTTTCTATTGTCTTTTATGAGTTTTCAATATTTTTTCATTTTTCCTACAGATTATGCCTCTTCGCGGTCATGTTATAAACTTGAATCGTATTTCCAGCATTTTTTATTGGTCAACTTTGTTATGATTTTTTTAACGTTCCATCTCTAACAGTTTTTACGGTATGGTCGATGATCTGTGTTAACGGAACACCCTCTACATACAACGATAACTAAGTAATTAGAAACATTATCAGTTAAATTCAAATTCTAACATTTTTTAATGCTTGTTATTCAGAATAAATATCTGCTACATTATTATTATTTTCACAAAAAAATATCTTAACATTTATTTTAATTAATAATATATTTTTAATTAATTAGCGACTACTTTACATTCTTCAATATAAAAGTTCCTCGTTATTTAAATACGGTATATTTCAATTCAAATAGTTCTAAATTTTTTATATACTCATATTGTAAAACATAGTATGTGTTATATACAATGTACAGTCGAACTTCGATAACTCGAACTTTGATAACTCGAACAAAATAGTTGGCACTACAAAATTTATACAATATAAAATGGTCTCATATCTCGAAGTCTTGATATCTCAAACCTTTTTTGTGGCAAGTCATGGTTCGAGTTGTCGAAGTTTAACTGTATTATTTTTTATTTCTGAATTAATCACCTTTAGATTTTCGAATATATTTTTTTTTAAATATTACCAATATTTAAAAACCAATATCCACAAGGATCACACATTGCACAAACATTGCTACTTACTCTCTGCTCATGAGAGCTACTACTTTAAAAATATTAAAAAGAAAGAGATACCGGAATTATAGTTTATTGAAACGACGATGCTATAATTTGGTATCCATTTCTACTTAAGATTTTTAAAACAGGAACTTCCGGGAGCAGAGTGTAAAAAAGAGTAAATCAATTTTTGTATAAACATTTATTTCCCTCGATATTTTTTACATGTTTCGGTGATTCTTTAAAAAATCTTTAATTTTCGAGCAACTGAGGGTGGGAAGTCTTGAAATAACCTGTATATTTTTCTAACCAATAATGTTCGATGAAAGTAATAAAAAAAACCCTCTACTATTTTTTGTTTTAAATATGTAAAAGCTGTATCATTATGCGATTTTTATAGCTATAAGCAACCGATATTCCTCATTATTTGTTACTAACAATATACGAAAAATGAAAACGATTAGTAAAATTTTTACTAGTTTGTTTTGGTAACGTTGATATTTATGATAGTTACCAAATGTGATAAATGTACGACGACATGTGTGTTTTCCATGAGATTTATATTCAATATTCTCGTTGTTTTCAACATGCCAGGGAAAACAAAAGAAATTGAATGAAAGGAATTCCGTCCGTAGAAAATATGACAGATTCAGTCGGTAAAGATCCCCTTAAACCTGCATCAAAAGAATCGTAAGTTGAACTTACGATGCAGGTTTTATAAAAAAATGCGTTCTATACGATTTTACCTAGGTATTTTCTGGTGAAGATATTTTTTATAAAAATACAACAAAATACATACCTATACTATAGATGTATTAAGTTTATCCGAAGTAAATTGAAACAAGGTAAAAAATAAATATCGAAAGATAAGTGACTAATTTCATTGTTTACCATGGGCAGGGTAAAGATATAAAAAATAAAATGGTATTACAGTGAAATCTCCCTTTGCGGATACTTCCCATAGCCCCACGAAATTTCCGGAACCCTAAGTGTGAGCTTATTTATTTATGTAGTTGATCATTAAAGCTTTTTACTAATTAAAAGTGTGGCGATAATAGATTTTGAATTCACAAACGTCTCTTTTTCTAATCTTATTTTAACTTTTAAATGACGTTGGTAAAATCAATGTAATTATTATCTTCTTTCAAATGACCTTGAAAACTTATACATATCCATTTATCAAATATAGTTGGAGTTAAATTTTTTTTCATTTTTTTATTTCCTATATTTTTTAGGACGGAGGATTCAAATTTGGCATTTGAAATGACGATCATAATTTCTACCTTCAGGTGCTATAATCCCATAATCTATAGGATGTTATAGCTTTTAAGTCACTACTAGGTTCACCAGCCTTAACTTAAAACGTAAAAAATAAATAAATTGAAATGTGTATTAATGATTGTTTTAAAAAAGAACGTGAAAACGGTCTCATATATTCAAAAACTGTAAGAATAGGAATATTTTTTAAAAAGTACAAATAATTTAAAAATAATAGTATTATTGTAAAATGTCAGTGGCGCCGTAGAAAAAGCGTAAAAAGAAAGGGTAAAACTAGTAATTTAACTTTTCTTCTCAAAATAAAATAATGAACCGCTTTCTGAAATATAGACACTTAATTAAAAAACATCTTGTATACACGGTGGCTCTTAACATATGAAGACTCCACGGGAAAAACGGGAAGAGTCAATATTTTTACTAAACTAAACTTATCATGCTATCTGTAAGATATTGGGGCAAAAAATGTTGTATTAAACCCACATAGAAATAACGTTTATAGTCAGCGAGTTTGAACTGAATAAAAATATGAGAACCTAGGAAAAACGGGTAGAGTCCATGCGTAAAATAACGTTTTCTATAAAACTCATTTTTTTGACTCTTCCCGTTTTTCCCGTGTAGTCTTCATATGGATCACAGAAAAATTATAAATAATAAATGTAGATATTTCGAATGATCCAAAAAGATTTTAGTAAAATGTCACTAGTTTAAAAGATACAGGAGTTAAAAACATACATTTTCAAAAATATGTATACAATTTGAAAACAGTTGAATTCATAGAAACTAAATTTACTACTATGTTGTAGAAATTTAAAACAAACAATCTGTTAACAGATAAAAGCAACGTTATAAATACTATTTAGTAGCAATATCAGAACATAGCTATCAGGATACACTAGCTTATTATGTAATTATAATATTAAAATATAAATATCTTTAAAACCAGTCAAGATATCGAGATCAATGAAGTACATATAATTTTTTTTATTTAGAAAAAACTCCTTTTCATTAATTTTTTTTCAGATTAATCGTAATACCAAAGATGAAAAACTACAGTGGAAATTTACTCCTCAAATACTGTGCAATTAGCATCCTCCAGAAAGAACATTAAAATAATTATGAAATTCATATTTCTCATTCTCTAAAACATAACTGTGCCAAATTTAGTCCCGATCTATTGAACTGTTTTGATATTATTGCATATTTTCGAAATTTATGTTATGTTAATTGACGTTATTCCAAACACGGCATGCATTCTTCAAAGGGTAAAACGAAGCATAATTCGACAGTGTAATTTGTGTATTGAGCAACGCATTTGCAGTATGTCATTAAAATAAGAAACATTCCGGATGTCTTGTCCTACGTTATGTTTTATTGTTAGAAAAACGCTCGGACCCGTCAATTTTTATGTTAGCTGTACGTACTTTAACACTCCACTGCTCGCGCAATAAATTGTCCCATAAGAACTTAATGTCATTCTGGTCTCACACACCGTACGCGATTACTGGAGGGTTAAACTATTTTTTATTATGTCGGGCTGCAAAATACAAAACTTGACATAATCAAGCATTTTTTTTAATAGTATACTGGGTATATTTCTCTACAAATTGTAGTAGTTTTTTATAGCAATTTCAGCGATGTAGAGTTTCATCGAGTTATCTCATACACATTCTTCACAATTATTGAAAAAGCTTCATTTATGATATAAAGGGTGTCTCAGAAATATTTTCGTTTTTAAAACGATTAAAAAAATACTTCAGATTATTTTATAAACAAAAATTTATTATCAAAAAAGAGGTTAAATATTCAATTTTTATGTATAGAAAATAGTATTGGACAAACGACCATCGTTCATGTCTTCACAATCAATTATTCTGGAACGAACGTTTCCAATCACTTACTCAAGCAAAGATTTGAAACATTTTGACAACAGCAGATTTTTTTCTTATTACTTTAAAAGTAAGTGAATTTCCTCTAAATTTGACCACAAAATTTTAAACAATTAAAGCAAAGAGTTAGAAATTAAATCAATGATTTTCCTCGTGTAGTGTTTTGGCAAGTGGTCATTTGTCCAAACACAAAAACTTAATGTTTAAGCTTTTCTTTGGTAATAAATTTTTGTTTATAAAACAATCTGAAGTATTTCTTTCAATCGTTTTAAAAATAAAAATATTTCTGAGAAACCTTTTATATCAAAAATTTATAATTTAATCGAACTCTACGCAATTAAATGTTCAAATTGATGTCTATTAATTATCTGACAATGTCCTAAACGACTGCAAATTCATTTTGCATATTGGTAATAGTGTCAGGTGTAATCAAGCGAATTTCCTGTCTAACATGGTTTTTCATTCTTGCATATTTTAAGGTCTAGTTAGGTACATTTTGCTTTTTAGACAACCCTACAAAAAGGTCTAATGAGGTTAAGCCAGGCGATCTGAGTGGTCACTCCGTAGTTCTACCCTGTCAATCCACCAATCACATAAGATATAATTTATGAATTCGTACAGGAGACAAAAATAATGTGGTGGTATCCCATTCTACTGAAACCAAATCTGTATACTAACAGAATTCGCACTCAAGATCGAGATAAAGTTGAAAAAGAGTACCAAAACTCTGTATTAACCAATTCGAACTATAAAAATTCTAATTAAATAGATTTCCCAATTTAAATTTCCATCAAAAGAGATTGGTCTCATAACCCTATCTTTAAATATTCCAGCCTAAACGTTTACGTTTTGGGGTAATTGAGTTTGAGCTTCCTGCATCCAGCGAGGATTATTTGTAGTCCAGTATCAGCAATTTTTTCAATTCTGATCCGTTTAACCCATTGTCTCCCAAGAACAGCAAAAAGCATACAAACGTTATTTTCTAAGAACTTTTTTATTTTTGCAACAAGAATTAATATCTTTTTTCCTTTTTTTTAAATATTATGTAATTTCTTAATTTATATTTTCCTGTCGAAATTACCTTCAAGAAGATAAAATAATATTAAAACAAGAACTAATGTTTAGAACTATAGTATATTTTAGAATTTAATCGGAAAATTTGCGTGGTGCGTACACACACCACTGGGAGGAAATAGGTTAAGCAAAAAGTAGCTTCATTTGTTAATAAAGTATTTTCAATAAAATAACTGTGAGTTAAGAAAAATATATAAAAAGGCCCAGCAAATTCCAGGCATTAATCCAAATTTTCGACCATTAACTTTTGAAAATGTAGCACTTTGTAGAAACGAAATTCATCTTTTTTCAACACTTTTCTAACTGTTTCATGGTTGATGTCATAGTCAGAAGCTATGAAACCTCTTGCAGAATGCGGATTATCATTAATAATTAATTAACAATTATTGCTAATTTTGTCTTTTCATCAACTTCTAATCGACTTGTTTTCGATAGATTCCTTACGTGCCTAAACTCATGAACACTTTTTAACAATTTACCTTACAGTGGAGCGCGTTATTGGTTGACGATTTAGATGCGTTACATCGAATAGTTCGCAAACTTCTATTGTACTAGTTCTTTTTCTGTCGCTAAAGCTGATAATCATAAAAATCTCAATTCATTCTTTTCGTTTAAACCCATTTTTAGAAAATTCTCATTAAACTGTCAACTTTAAGAGTAATGTTAAGTTTAAAATGGGGAATTAATATGACAAGAACAAACTACGGATGTTCCAATGATAATATAGAATTCCTAATGTGCAAAATGAATTTGTTAATCCTTTAGGACATGGTCAGACAGTTAATGGACATCAATTTTGAACATTTAATTGCGTAAAGTTTAGTGAACTATAAATTTTTGAAATTTATCGGAAATCAATCTTTTTCAAGATTTCCTTGACAATTTCTGAAAAAATGCTGATGTTATCAAAAGTGTTATTTTTTGGCAACTATATATATAAGAAAAAGTACTCGCAGCTAAAATAAAAAGTCAACGAGTCGGAACGTTTTCAAAAATCTAACATAGAATTAGATATTCAGGATTTTCCTTATTTTATTGACGGACTGTATTATGTAATACTAAAAATGAAAACAAAAACATAAAAATAAGTTTAATTTTATATTCTGGAAGGAAACGAAAAAATAAAAACTAATAAATTAGAGACCTTGTTTTTTGTTTCATTAATCAACTAAGCGTTTGAAATTATATGGAAAATACGGGTGCTTATGATTAATCACCTTTAATAGATGTCAAAAATAATTGTAAGTTTTCTCGAAAATGATCCAATTTTACTCAAAGTACATTTCTTAAGCAATTGGACTGCCATAGAATATTCTGGAACCACTTCGGAAAAAAACCTCACCTCAAAAAAGTTATAAACAAAAATGTGTAAGGACAAACTAACGCTCTTTCCAATCTACTAAGTTTGAATTAAGTTCATTATATTTATTGCATTAAAAAACTTAACAATATAAGTTTTTATTTCAAAATGCTCAGTATTTAATTTTCATGAAAATTTAAAATTAAAGAAAATAAATATGAACCAAATTTTGAAACTTTGAATTTGATATATCTTAGAAATGGTAGGTCTTAGAACAATACTAAATTAGAGAACTGTAGATACTTAGATTTTTCGATAATACTTGTGTCGAATTAGCAACACACTTCAAAAACATCCTGTATGTAGATGCATACTATATATAAAATTTTCGGTGCTTAAAGTACTTTATTTTATGTTATTTCTCAGTCATATTTTTTTAATGTATCAACTTTCTTGTTATTAATTTATCTTCAAGTCATTTATTAACATACACTAGATGACGTAATGTGCAAAATTTAAAATGCAACAAAATTTAAATTATTTTTCAACTAAATACATTTTTAAGAACATTGTATAAAGAAAAACTTATGAAGGTCACGTTCAAAACTTACCAATACCTTCTAACCTAACTTTTATCAAGTACATGTTTGCAAATTGAACTTCACCTTACCATTACCGGCGAAACAAAGAATTTTCTGGGGAATTTACTCACCGTTTTAAACATTAGCCTAATTTTAATCTAAACAAATACTAAAGTTTTATTGTCATACTATCTATACACGTAAAAAAACGCCGAATAACGGTGAACTCATTTTTTATGTGTCACGACACTGTTGGAAAGAAAAATTGTAAAACAATATTTTACACACTAACAAAAAATAAATCCAAATATGCACGTCACTGTTACATATGTATGCACATATATGGAAGAATGCAGTTTCACAGGAAAGCAAGCTCTCCTCAAACAGCTTTAATTTTGCACAAACACGAACTTAAACCTTTTTTCTTATTGTGTAAAAAGTTCACACTCTTCGATGATAATTTGCGAAACAACTATTGGTCCAATTAGAGGATTAGATTTCCTCTACGGTTAAATAGCCGTGATTCCGCATCGACTTAACCTTATTTCGGTTAATTATTAATCACTCAAAACAATGACGCTTCGCTCGGTCGGTCGAATAAACGTACCGCTTTTTTGACTTCCACCTCCGCTACACAGGCGTCACCTTTTTATTGAAGTAGCAAACGCTTCCTTTCTTCTTTTCTATTCGCTTTACCCATTCCTAAACTAATAATTGATGTACGATAGAGATGGGCGAGGTAAGCCTTCAAATGCAAAGGGAAAGTAAATTGTAGTAAATGTCATTTAAAAGCTAGGGTTGCCATGCTTTAAAAGGTTCCTCTTCCTATAACCACTGGCGCATTCGCCATTTCTCAAAACTTTCCATTGATTAGTTTTTTTATTACAATAATGATAAAAAATATAATATCCTTTTCGAATTAAAGCATTAAATAACTAATTAGAGAGGTGTTCCATTTGATTAAAGGATGCAAGAAAAGCTCTTAGAAGTAAAATAAATTGTTACCTATCCTTCACTATCGTTACTGCACACCGCACAAAAATGATTGTATTTCTTGAAAAATCATTAAACTTTGATAATGAATCTTTCCAACACTATTAGATGGATATGTGTTTTTTTTGTCAATCGTAGCTCTGTTATAGGTTAATTTCCTGTAGCGAGGAGATGCCCAAAAAATAAAATCTTCATATTGTACAGGTCTTAAAAATAGTGTCATATATATTTTTTTAATCAAAGTTTACCATCCTATATGGGCAATACCAGATAGCTCCAGCATACAAAAACCATGCAGTGATTTCGCCTCATATCTCCTGAATATTTTGTTTACTAACCCATTTGGCGCGTGCATTTCGTATTCGCAACATTTACTAGAACTGATACTTAAAACGCATTTATAAACCGATTTGCTTCTTTGATGATTTATTTTAAAGATACATAATCAATCTATCAAATAATCTTAGTTACGATTACAAAAAAGAAGTTTACATGTCGATTCTGACCACTAATTATCGCAAATTTTACAAAAATTAATTTATGTGGCGCTCCAAATGGGTTAAATTATACTCGACATCAAAATTAATACACATTTTTAAAAACATTTTTCTCCTAAAAAAACTCTTTTTGTTATATTCATATTCATTCATATTCAAGCCTTATAAACTATAAGTATAAGTAGGGTCAAGTGGGGTATATGTAAACAGGAGTAATTGTAAGCAAGAAAATATATTGATATCCCTATTAAAATAATTTGAATTTTCCGGGTATCGTATTTTTTTACATAACAAAGCAGTCGGATGACACCGCCAAATAGTGTAAATGTATAATATTTATTTATTTCTAACGAGTTTTGTAAGAAGCGGCATTTCCAACAGGTATCAGGTTAAATGTATTAAAGATTTAATATATTTTACAAATTATTTTGAAAAGTAATTGAAATATTTTACATTAGTTCTTATTTGTTAGGTACATATCATCGGTTAAATGTGTAAAACTACTAACAATAAGTCCATTTTTAAAAATTCGGAAAAAATACATTTTTCCTCGAATTTTGGAAAAAAATGAGCATAAAAGTGTAATTACTTTAATAATAAAACTAATACCAACTGGTATTACATATTTTAAGAAGTTTTTTAAACATCACATAATGACCTATGATATGGTTTTTTAGCACTTGTATAAAGTTAGCTAAAATGGACTTATCAGTTTTACATATTTAACCGACGATATTAAAAAGTAATTTTTTGTACATATTATCCAGAATTGAAGAAACAACAATGCCGTTCACATTTACCTCAATATATTAATTTGTAGGGGCAAATGTAAACACACATTTGGGGTAATTGTGAATGTGCTAAAAATATCAGAAGGTAAACACATGTTTTATGATTTCAAGAAAAAAGTTCCTGTTAATGAACATGGTTGATTCAACTAATTTTTCTGCTTTAAATATTATATTTTGTATATTTTTTTTTAGTTTACAGTAAAAATTGTTTCTCACTATACATACATTTTGGCCCATTTAAAACCGAACCACTCTAGTACAATTTTTATTTATATTCAGATTTTGATGATTTTTTTTAATTGTAGAATATCAAAAAATCTATATTCTGGGATAACCTCTTGTCGCGATCGCTTAAAAACCAAGGTCTATTTTGCCTCTTTTTCATTCAAAATTTCAGGAAAACCATTTATGGATTTTTCTTTCTTAATTTGACTTGGAGGTCGTGTTTAGAATAATTCCAAATAATTCTGCCCCAAATTTCGTTAAAAAGGGTTTGTTCTTAAAAAAGTTAAAGGACAACGAAATATGCCTAATTTAGAATACGAGCTAAAACAATTATATCTTCGAACAGTCGAAAAAAAAAATTCTGTTATCCGTAATTTTCGACCGATTTTCTTCCACTTTTGTATATTGAAAATTCAAGTCAAAACTCAGATTATGTGTTTGAGCAATTTTTGAAAAGTTCAGTGAATTTTTTTTCGGTTGTTTGAACATATAGTTGGTTAGGCTCATAGTAGATGTTGAGTTGTACGAGTACAATAATTAGAGTAAAAGTAAACATTAACTTAATCTTTTTGATAGTCATATATTTTCAGTAAGATGCTACCCTTTAATCC
>JABRWK010000197.1:38264-68315 GCA_013372445.1 Hypothenemus hampei | reverse complement strand
TATATATATATATATATATATATATATATATATATATATATATATAAATATATATATACGCTTTATTTTAGAGATAAAATTTTTAATTTTTAATTTTTAAACGACTTAATATTTTTTAACCAATTTTAGTAAACGAGTTTAACATACTGGTAGGTTTAATCTAAAAAATTACCAGCTTTAGCCATTCAACAGTGACGGAGGTATAGGTGCTACGTGGCCTTTATAGTAATAAAAAATTGTGACACTCAGTATAATATTTCTTGTGAAATAATCTATCGAATAAATCAATATGTTGTAGAAATTTTACGTCTCTTCTTAGTTCATTGTATTCCAAGTAGTTTAGTCATAAAACGTCTCTTTTTGGTCAATTATATTTTTACAACTCAAGAATAAAAAAGAAGTTTTTAATTTCTAATTTCAATATGTTTTAAGATATTGAAAACAAATTTCGTGTGCAAGTTTAGTATATCGATGGGTGTAAAACAAAAAAAGTCCTAGCTTTTGTAAATTGATCAGTGGAGAAGGTAAGCGTATTGCCAATTTAAATATCTTGTATTTTGAAAATAAAGCATACTTGACCATACAGAGTGAAATCTTTATTTCCAGTCCCATTTCAATAATTTTTTTAAAATTGTACGACATTTAATACTCTCTCTTGAGACAATTTCTTATCGCGTTCGTTTAAAAACCAAGGCCTACTTTGCCTCATTTTCATGGTCAAAATTCAAGAAAAGCCTTCAGGACATTTAATACATTTTGTTCTTTAATTTAACTTTGGTGCTGTTTTTAGAATAATTCAAAATGGTTATAGTCCAAATTTTGTTAAAAAAGGTGTATTAATAAAAAAGCTACAGAACAATGAAATCCTTCACTTTTTTTCAATAAAATTTGGGGAAGAACCATTTCGATTTATTCTAAAGACTGTACCGAAGTCAAAGAAAAAAAAGATCAAAATACGACTGTGAATAAAAAATTTACAGGGGTGTCCCGCTTTTTAAGTTTTAACTTTATTTCTTCCTTCGGTCACAGTGACCTACAGTAAGCAGTTGGTAGACCTGTTCTAAGTACATGTTATATATGTATATATAAAAAAAATTGAAATGCAGTTTTTTATAAAAAACTTAAAAAAAATTAAGATGAAGTAATTTTAAGTAAAATTTTTAAAAGACATTCGTAATATACATACAGTATCACTCACTTATTAGTTTACGACAAATTCGTAATGCGCACTGTTGTAAATCAAAGCATATCACTTTTTATCATTAATTCCATTTAATTATTAAAATTCCAGAATAGGCTTTAGGGATTTTTTAAAATTTAATAATAGCTTAATAACTAAAGAATTGGTCATCATCAAATTTCATGGAAAAATGTTATTTGTTCGAAAAGTTATCAAACAATGGTATTTTAAGTTTTTCTTTTTTTAAAAATAAGCAAAATAAACTCCTTTAAAACGATTTTGAACTATTAAATTAAAGCAAAAATAGTACATTAACAGCAAGTAATGTTAGATATAAATAATTCACGAAATAATGATGCATAAATGAAAATATTATGTCAAACATTGTTTTCAATATCGAATATTGCTTCCTCTATAAAATTGAAAAAAAAAAATTATTAAACTACATATATTATTTTTTATTTCTGGTAAAAATAAAAGAATAAACACAATAACAATTGAATTTTGGTCTAAATTTGTATTAAAGTATATGAAATAAACATACTAAGTATGTGTTGTAAAAACATCAATTTTTTTATCAAATAGGTATTTATGTATAACAAAAAAATGTAAATGTTTGGTTTTTTTGCTGTTCATTATAATAATTTGACACGCTTGTATAATTTTTATCATTTATTACGTGCACAATTTATTGTTTAAGAATTATAAACAATCGAATGTCTTTACAGCCTTTGAATAAAATTTTATATCGAATTAAATGCCATTTTAAAAATTTTAAAATCGTCAAAATACAAAAAGTTATAGCAAAAATAGCGTCAAAACGCATGGCAGTACGTTTCGCATTTTAAAACTTCAATGCCTTTTAGATTTGAAACTAAGCATTTCTAATTTTTATTTTTAAAAATTCTATGTTGTGTTAAAAGTTAGCCACTGGATCTCAATATGCTGTATAATGTTACGAATTTTAATCGTAAGCTGTACAAGCATTTAGAATCAAACTATTTATTATAAAATTATCATAGATTTACAATATTTAATCTGACTACCTATATTTTCCACTTTTTTAATTAAAATTGACTATTGCCTGTCTTGTTTATACTGGGCGTTTTTGTCGGTACTACTAAATCGATATGGGTACTATATAATCGAAAAATACATACATATATGTAGTATGATTTATTTAGTAAATTATTGTTCTATTGTTCTCTCATTTTTGAGATTCAGGATGTTAAAAGGCAAATGTTGATACTTTCTTAATGTATGCTACATCGCGAGACTAACTACAAGTTTTCTGAAAAATGGTTTAGTTTTAGCCATTTTGCAAAGACTACGTTTCTGATAGAGAATTGACTGCTCTTTAAAATTCTCCAAACTTTTTTGACAAAACATCTAATCTCCAAAAAGTTATAAACAGAAATATTTAATAACACATGTAGAACTAGCGCTACCGTACTAAAAATCGAATTAAGCCCATTGAATTTATCACATCTAAAGACACAATGGTATTTCATAGGGTAGTTTTCATATAATTTTTAAATTTATAAAAAAAGAAAGAATTATTTATTAAAATAAAGACACAGGTATAAACCAGAACAATAGGTATAAAAAGAAATTAACCAACAAAGAGATTATGCAACAAATACATATAGGTTTTTCACCATCTGTCGATAATTAAAATCATAACAGTAAATATTTATAATGTGAAACAAGTTCATAAAATAAATACAAAACAAGTACAAACAAACCTAAGATTCAAATACAGGGTATCCCATAAGTTTTTGCACTTTTGAAATCACTCCTAACCAGTAACTCGGAACGACGGAGGAGCGTCCTGCCTGTCGCATTCAATAGCTCGTTTCACAGAACTTTAGTCAACATGAATCGCTTTACGGGAGAACAACGTGCGTTCTGTGTAAAAGTGTTTTATAAAAACAAGAAAAGAAAATTGTAGGTTCTGAAGTAAAGAAAATCAAAAAGAGAAATATCAAATGTAAAATCTCCATTTTCCAAAAATAAGTATGTCATCAAAAGGCTTCATTGATCCGTAGTTCTATGAAGACGCACGGGGCAATTCCATTACTGTTACTTCTGAAAAGTATGTGGAGATATTATACAAACTTCTCTCTTTAGCCAAAATTACAGCAATACCCTGGGTATGACAACAATAGGTACTTTGATGCACAAATCGGGGCAACTTGCCAGACATCGAATATACTGGTGGTGAGGAGAATGTTTTCCAACAAAGTGATACTGGAAAAAAGCACCAATCCATACCACCGACAACCTGGACGTAAAACCACCTGTTTTTACTTATGAAAATATCTCAAAAGCGGTGTTTCTGTGAATAATCTAGCTATTGTAACTCAATTTCATTCAGAAAATATTGGTCAGTAAATAGCTGAAATCTTGGTTGCTTTAAGAGGAAGGGGTTTTCAAAATATTGATGTCTTATTCGAACGCTGACAGTGGTGGAATGGTAAAATAAATTATATAATTTTCAAAAATTGGTTTTCCCATGTTTCTTCTATCATTTAAATAAAAATTTGTTTTATTTCGATTTCTAGTTTATTTATTATTGAAGTTGGAAAAATAAAAATATTCATGGAACAATCTGTACAACAGAAACTGCTAGTTACTTGTATCTGAGGAAATGCTATTTAGATTTAAATTGAAATGCTTAGTAGTAATTCATGGTGAATTCAGCTCACTTAAAGAGCTAGTTCGTTCTCTTTAGTCCGACTTTCCGGGTGCTTAGGCTAGCTGCTGATTAACTCGTTGACCTTAGCTCTATGGATCTGGACCACCCAATCTTTTTACCGACCAAATGACTGTCTCAATCGACTAGCCCAATTCCTTGAATGGACTCTCTTGTTATTACCTTTGTGCATTATCCTACTTTATTTTGCTCACTCAAATCAGAGATCCATATTGGTTTGATATGCTGACTGATGTTTTTGAGTCGGTTACTTGTCTTAATTATTAAGTAATGCAGCAATAACGTTGGTATTGCCATGCAAATTATTATAGTCAGAATAACTTTTCTTACTTACCTTAATTTTTATCCGCATAAACAAGGAAATAATACTTCAAAGATTAAAAACTATTCGTTTTTAGTCCAAATAGACTGCGATTAAGATTTTTTTGTTTTAGACCTAAGAATAGCTGTCGATTCACTATGATAATTTGCATGCATCATCAGCTTTAGATGCGTTTTTTTTTGAAACTGTTGTTTCTAGCGACATCCATAATGTATACCATTTTTAAGCAGAAAAGGTAGGGAAAATGATTTTTGCATTACAAAATGATATACACTGTGGCACAAAGAGTTACAGCGGTTTAAATGTATTCTAATGGCCGCTTGTGGCGCCTTCTAGAAGATACACCGAAATTATCGATAAATTTGAATTTTTCATTTCAAAGAACCTCCAGATAGAAAATTTCGTGAAATGATGTCAAAGTGATCGAAAGATATTAAAGATAATGTAAATTATTTTTTCAACTTTCATACCCTGTAGTTTTGTAACAAAGGATTTTGGAACATAGTTTATATATCTTATTTTTACGTGTACACCCTAAAATATTTGACAATCATTACTATATAACTATATACAGGAAATACACTGTATATAGCTGTATTTATCTCTAAATCTGAACTTGTCTAAAAATGCCACAAGGTGGTCTATGAAATATATCCTATACAAGGTATCCATGATATATGTATGTCTGAGTAAGAGTAACGTCTTTGTTTTAAGAAAAGGAAGTATATAGAAGAACGGTTAAATCAGCAAAATTGACAGAATCTCATGTGCAATATGACTTATTTTTTAAATTTGGCTATCATCATTTTGAAATATGCTCAAAAAACTGAATGATGCTAAAATATTTAACATCCAATATGGCGCCGGGTCGCCAGTTGCCGAGGAATGCCAGCGGATTTTAAATATTAATATGTTATTTTGGAAAGGCCAACATGTGTATTAAGATCTTAAAATATCGATTGACATCTTTACTCATCCAAAATGGCGCTATATTTCCATTTACTATTTGTAAATATTAATACATATGTTTAACTGCAATAGTCAGATAGTTGTTAATTGTATGGATTTACTGTAAATACTGTTGAAAATGATTTCCCTATACTTCTTGGCACAAGAAGAATATATTCTAACATTTCTTCTCGAACATCACAAAATACATTTTTATAAATATTTCGGGAAGCGTTTATCATTTTTTGACGTAAGAAGATCTAGAAGTATTTGTTTTCATACATTTTTGTTTTAAGTACTCCCAAAAAAGAAGAAGTCCAAAGGACTCAAATGAGGTGAGGTGATGGCAATTCTTTAGATCCTCGACGACTAATCAAAAGATGAGGGAAATTCATATTTTGTTCTTGATATCTTTACAATAATATGAAGGAGTTCCATCTTCCTGAAATATATTTTGGATATCACATTCATTCGGATTTTTTTCTACAATCGCGATGATAAGAGAATCTATGACATTTTCCAGTAGGTATATTTAAATATGATTCTCTGATCAAGTTTTGACTGACAAATAAAAGACCTTTAATGTGGTCGCCTAATATAGCGGAACAAACATTAGTTCTTTTGGAGGGTACTGAGAATTGGTTTTTAAAATTCATACAGGTTGACATCATTCCAAAACCGACAGTTTTGCCTGTGAACTTTACCATTTAGTAAAAATATGCACTTGTCACTAAAGCAAATATTGTGAAAGTAGGTAGGATGCCTAGAAATTTCTTCAGTCAGAATCTCAGAGAATTACATTCTTCGATCTGGGTCATCTTCCATTAGCTTGTGTACCATTTGAATTTTACACGGGTGAAACTTATATTTTCTCAATATGTTCCAAATTGTGAAAAACTTCGCACATATCGTCAACATGTGAAATAAACTATTGACTATTGACTACCATTTCGGGAATAACTTGAACCTTTTTCTTTTGTAATTTGTGGTCGTTTGTTGTGAAGTTTTTTACTTTTCACGCTACCAGTACCTGTAAATGTAACTACAAATTCCCTGAGATATTTCCTGCAGATAGAACGATCTGGAAAAAGATCATCGAAAATGCTTTCAGGTTCATGGAGATCATGTGTTAAGCCATAAATAAAAGTGAGTTCAATTTTCTCTTGTAATTGGCGGTTGTTGGCCATTTTAAGAATTCCTTGCGCAATCTTAATACAGTACTAAAACTGATTTAATGAGATGTCAAATACACATTGTTGAAATATTTGTTATGGATACATTTTAATATCTGAAAGCTTTAGTGTTTTCAATGAGTAGAATATTGAAATTCATTTTTAAAAAATTTCTCAATATAATTTTTACAATTAATTTTTACATATTAATTTTAGCAATTTTTAGAGTAAAATCATAGAATTTACAATGATATGACTATCGCAGTTAAACAAGTGTAATTAATACAGTAGAAAATACAAATGATAGCGCCATTTTCGATTGAGTAAAGATATCGATTCAATATTTTAGGATCTTAATACACACGTCGGCCTCTTTAAAATAACATATTAAAAATAACTATTTTATATTTAAATTTCTTTTTCAAGATGATGGTCCAGTGTCACCTTGAATTTTAAATACTTCATTTTATAATCATAAGATACTATACAACATATACAAATACCCAAAATTTTGTATGGCCTTACCAAATGGATCAAAAATTAAGGGGTAGGAGAATCTTTAATGAAAAGTACTTTATAAATTTTATTTAAAATGTTTAAATATTTCTTTAATAAAATTAGAATTCTACATACAGTATGGAAAGCTGAGACAGGGCCAATTTCTAAAAAAGGATGCACCGAGAGAGATGCAGCTTATAGTCATATATAGAAATTTCTATATGCTGGATCTCTCTCGGTGTATCCTTTTCTAGAAATTGGCCCTGTCTCAGCTTTCCATACTGTATGTACGAGCCCATGTTCACATCAGTTGGCCCACCACAAAAAAATTCTGTAGTCGCCAAAAAGTGACAGTTTTTAAACAAAATGGTGAAATCGGGTCTTTTTTGGCGATTTTGAAAGGCTGTAACTCCCTTATTTGTGGTTTGATTTTGATTAAATTTTCAGGATATATGCAGAAAAATGCGCTTTATAAGATTATGAAAACCATATTAAAAAATTTCCACGACACGAAAAGTTTTCAAAACAAAGTTTTTTTTAAGGCCCCAAAAAGCACTCTAAAAATGACCTGTTCAAAAATTGCTTGAATTCGTAAACTGAGTTTTGACTTCAATTTTTATTGTACAAAATTCGAACAAAATCGATCGAAAATTACGGACTACAGAATTTTTTTTGTGGTGGGCCAACTGATGTGAACATGGGCTCGTAGTTATTTTGATGACATGATTATCTTAATTTTTCTTTATAGTTTATTTTAACTTTTTTTACTGTAATCAACTTGATAAAAATATTAAAGTTGGCTTATTTTAGTAATTTTAAATGATCGCAAAAAGATAATGATGGAGTCAAGTATGTGAATGAAATCAGAAAAAAAGTTATTCAATGGACTCATAACTAACTACATATTATTGCTATTTTAAAAAAACGTAAGTTTATTTTATATCTCGAAAATCAAAATCACGATGAAAATTCAATAGATGCCATTGAATTGGGTAACAAGAATAGCTTGTTCAATTTTTCTGAATTTAATAGATTAGATTTCAATATTTTAATGTTATTTGTCAAATTTCAAAATTATATTACGTTACCCTTGAGATTTTGATCAATTTTACCTACTCATCCGATCTTCTATCTGTCAAAACAAAAAAAGTACCTATACTCGAGAGATAGATTATAGCCCCCCTGTATATATATAGGTTATTTTTTATGCGAGTTTTCTTGATCAGAAAGGCCTATTTTTATATTAACATTATCACATTGTATTATGTACTGATATTTATTTTACAAAGCCATTTTGTAGACGATAAGCTTAATCGGCGACATCCAGGTTATCTTGCCTTATTTTTTTTTTATTTTTATAATTATTATAACAGTCATTGTTTAATTAAACAAATATATGTATGGTATGATTTTTAGTGGTTTATTTAGGCGGTTACATATTACATATCAATCAGTGAAAGGGCGTGTTGAAAATTTATTTATTAATTATTACGTCAACATAACATATAAAAAACGAAAATTGTTTTTTTTTAGCTGAAATGTTATTTAAAAAAAAAAAAATAAATGTTTCAAGTTGTTTTATCTTAGCCGAGGTCATGGTGTTTTGTATATTTTTAAATACGAAATTTCGAAGTTTATAATCTAAGTAGCACTTATCGGTTTTACATTTTATTTTTTTGTTTAAATAATATTCACAGGTCAAATATGTTCGTAATATGTATCTCAATTACCTCTGCAATAATAACTATTGATTTATGGATGGTTTTAAATGTCGAATTTATTAAAAATAACTCCATCAATAAAAACTCACACAAATGGGACATAAAATTTAAAATATTGCATTTAATCATAAGAAAAAAAAGTTATATGGAATTTTTCAGTTAAACAAACGTAATTAGTAACATTCTGTACGTATAGAATTGAAATACAATGGAAATGGCGCTGAAAGTGTGGAAATATATTATAGCCGGTTCATTTTCTAGTAGTTTAGGGGCACATCCCATCTGAAAGGCCTTATCTAAGGTACAACTTTAAGAAAAATTATATGATTTTTGAATATAGTTCAATTGGAAACTTACGTTGTTATCGTCGATGGACAACAGTCTGGAATTAGAGTGTTATTGTCATATCGCACTACACTATCCTCAACACCCTCAATTCCACAACATTTATGGCAATTATGAATTCTATTTATCTGAAAAACAGGATATCAATAATATTTGGCTAGAACTTCTGAACAGGTGATTTTAAACGTCACGATTAAGATTTGATACCTCGTATCTAAGTATTAACTCGGTCGTACACCCAGAAAACATGACACATGTAACACGAAACATCGGATATATATCACGGGAAGATTTTTACCGTATTAAGTGAATACATAAACGTAAATATCACAAGGATTATCGTATACACATGTATGAACCTTTTTGGTATACAATGAATTTGAATTAACAGCTTAATCTGATGTAGGGTAAAAGCACTAGTAGTCGGTTTTTTTAATAAGTTTCGACTTTGATACTGCATACGTTGGATCTTTTGTAGAGTACTAAAATACCTTTTTGTTTATTAGACAGATTGCAAACTAATTTAATGCATAAACTACCAGCTAAGTTATCCCATATTAAGTTTGAAATGCAATGAATCTGCCTGTCAAACTTAATCAGAAGTTAACTGTTACAGTTATACAGCTAACTTTTAAATTTCTTGCTACCTATACTCTGGTAACATTTTCTATAGAGTTAGTAGCCCACTAGATGGACGTTAGTATTTTGAGCAAGAAATTCATGAATATTGATTTGAATAATGATTTGACTTTAAACAAAGACAATCATTTGTCACTCTTAAGATGAAAGATAGAATACACACAACATATTGTATGTAAAACAGATGATCAACATAGGATCTTATTTGTATTTCAAGTGGTCTTTGCTACTAGCCTATCTACCCCAAGTCTTCTCGCGGTATTTACTTTATGTCCCATGTTTCATGTTGCTTGTTTGATGTTTGATTGATCTCTACATCCGGCCTTATATTGGTAATTATGAGGTATCGCATCTTAATTGCTTACAAGTTACTACGATTCGAAATTTAAATAATAGGACAACTGCTACATAGAATTAAAGTTCTTTATTATTTATAGTCCTTCTAGAAAGTATCCGGAATTTTATATTTTTCCTAATTTTTATATATTTCTTTTTTGTAGCATTTTAAGGTCAAAGTAATGCATCAAATATCTTATGCCGATAGTAGGCAATGGCAAAAATTGCATGACATCATTTGTTAAATATTGTTGACTGTAAATGGGCTTAAGATTTGTGAAATAATGTAGCAAATAGAAAAAAGGAAAGAGGTAGAATTTTTGGATAGAAAAGGTAATTTGCTTATTTAATTTTTAAAGACGCATGGTGCGTGATCTGGCGAATACAGAGGGTATTGTATTTAATTAACACGATTTTTAGCGAAAAACTCCAAAAATTTTCCGATTTTGTCGTCTTAAAGCCACTAAAGCGTTTAATTGGTTCCCTCAATCTTATGCGGTCTTCTCAAAATTGATCTATGCCTCATATCTCTGCCATTTTTTATCATCTTTACTGTCTCATATACTGCATTTTTTTGAGTTCAGCCAGTTGCACTAATTTTTTGATGTTTCGAAAACCTTTTCCATGCAAATATTCTACCTCTTATGATATCACAAATCTTAAGCCCGTTTACAGTCAACAATATTTAATCGATGGAGTTATCATCTAATTTTGACCATTGCTTGTTATCGGCACAACCTACTTGATACATATTTAGCCTTAGAATGTTACAAAGAAGAAATATATAAAAATTACTATACTTTATGTTACCTATTTTGGAATATGGATTTGGATTGTTTTAGTTATAAAAATAAATTTTTTTTAGCAGAGTTAAAATACAGCTTTCTACATGTACGTATGTGTTATCTGTTTGTGTAGTGAGTGTTGTGAGTAGTTTGTGCTTCCACTAAATGTAACATCATAAGATAACAAGAGTTCAATTGCAATAACATCGGTTACAGGGCATTTTTATACTTATTAATGAAATCAAATTTGAATCACAAAAACAAAACTAATGGGTTTTCAACATTGCCAATTATTGTAAGTGAAGATATGTTATGAAAGACTCCAATTGATACTTAACTACTGTGGGACTGTTAGCGTAGAATTTCGATTTCATACAATTAACCTCACAGATTACCTTTCCAGGAATGAGATAGTTATCATTCTATTGAAACAACAATTCGTCCAGATTTTTCTTCAAGAACATTATGAATTATTTGTTTTTTTTTATTGATAATGTGAATCAAAACGTGCACGTAATTCATGGCAATTTTTCTTTATCAAGGTTGTGATAATAAATGTTAATAATTTCGCAACGTTCTTTCTTGCAGTATTAAAAGTTCCATGTTGTTTTGTAATAGCCTAACTTAAAAAAACTGTAATAAATAATTAAATTACCCTTTACATGGAGTCCAGAAACAATTTAGATATACTAAAGGCAAGTCTACATAAAAAATATGAAGAAAGTTTATATAACCTTAGGTTTGGGAATGCTGTTACAGGTCGATTCTTACTTGTGCGATATAGAAGACCCGACGCAACAAAGCGAAGTTTCACTGGATAAATATTTGATAGTTTTTAATAAATGCTTTCTCATTTGCACTTTACTATAGATTACAACGCGACGATTCATTGTACGACAATGTTCGGATTGTTTGGGGAGCCCTTTTTATATAGCTTTGTGTCATTCAGTATCAATTTTAATTTTATACAGTGTACATGATATTTTATTATTAAAAAATTGTCAATATTCAAAGATAAATTATAAATTTTAAAGAAAAACATCGATATTCATTCAAAGGCAAACAAATGTCAAGTATAAACTACACTCACAGTGGTAGTGTTACGTCGCTGTCGCTTATGAAAGGAAATTTATTAGGGCTCCTCGCCCCGTAGCTGCGTCACATCGCATCACCAAATCAAATGATGCGCAAGTGAGAATTGACCTTAATGGTTATTTCCCATACCTAACCACTGATTTTACGGCACATACAACGCTAATCCATTTTAGCAATTTTACGTCATAGAGGAACTCGGACATAAGATAGTGGGCTAAAGCGTGTAAAGACACTTTTGGGGTTACGGCAGGATTTCATTTATGAACGTTACACAACGAAAAAACTTCAAAATGGAGACACAGTTTCAATATGCTGCTTTTGAAATGATAAACTAACAACTCTGGTTTATCTAATTGAGACATGTATTGTAGCACAAGATAAAAAGCTGCTAAGGAGACAACCTAATAGAACAATCCTTGAATTGAAATGGGTCGTCTTTACACCAGAATGTTGTGAAAGTTTGGTTAGTCCTATTCACTAATGGATTTCTGATATAGAGAGCTACGAGTATGATCCAGTGGGATGTCCCACTGATACTGGGATAAATTTTGAAGGGTTGTAGAGGAAATAATTATAAACACTAAAGGTATTAAGTAATTGTCGGGAAACAATACGATGCGCAATTTGAGCGATGTTAACATACCTCGCTGACGCGAAAGTTTCTTGTTGGTCTGGGGGAGCCTTTAGTTGCTGCGACAAAACTCGCTTTCAAAATTATGAACTGGGTCGACTACTTTTCTTGCGACTCGCTGACGAATTTATTTTCTCGCGAGCAAAATGCCATTCAACAATATTACTAGTAATTAACCTCACATACAGAGTAAAATATTTAGTAGCCGCAGAGATGTAGAAAAAAGTAGTTTCGGTAGAAGCCAAATTTCTTATGTCGATAAAAGGGAATTGGGCCCTTTAGAGAGATCATGACCTATCATATTTGTTATAAAATATTTAACATTGTATCATTTTGTATAACATAACTAATAATGTTACGTTTCTGATAGTTAAAAAAAAAATCAATCTTAACGTAGGAATGCGAGACATTCAAATTGTATGCTTTGAACTAGTGGTGGAGAATTGGTAAATGTAGATTCCTCAGAAAGCAACATTTTTTGGTTAAATAACACTATTATCTAACCTTTGCATCATTTGTTGACAAAAATATGTTCTTCTATCAAAGTCGCTTTCAGCGAGCTCTTGAATTGGTGTCAATTTATACGAATGAATTTTATTTTGTATTAATACACGGAGAATCGAGGAAGAATTAACACACAATGATGAAGTTGCTTGTCGAACGAATTATGTGGATATTATATAGAATAATCTTAATATTCTCTAGGAGAAGAGGATGTAATGTATTTTCTAAATACCTTGCACTAGTTGAAATTATATATGGACATAGTTAGAAGTTTACCTTTGACATATAGTTATCAATACATAATATAGATATAATATATTCATATGTAATTTCAATCGTAAATTTATTGGTAACTGTTCAAGTTAGGTATAAAACATGTTATATAAAATATACTCAGAATTTGAAGGAAAATTCAAAAGTGAAATAAAAAAATAGATACTTCCATTTGAAAAAACTAAATCGGCTATCTTAACTTGTTTCTGGGTCATCCTGTATAAATGCATTTACTATCGAAAAAATTTGAAGAAAAAATAAAAATCAACGTGTCCGACGTGTTTGTTTTTCCAAAAAACAAACACCTGATTTTTAATTGAATTTATGCATGACTTTACGGGCACAATGCATATGTATTATGTGTTTAAATTAATAAAAACTCATAACTTTTTTCTAGTTTAGACCAGCAATTTGTAAATATCGTTAATGGAGTTTTATAAAGTAAATAAAGCCAATAATACTTTCAAAACTTGAATTAGTTATACCGAAAACGTATGACTATAAAATTATTGGGCAAATAAAGTAAAACGCCCTATATCTTGACTGTAAATCGACATTTATCCATCATATATAGGTGACTTCAAAACATGGTGAAGTACTCCATTCCCGGACAGTGTATGTTAAGTTAACTCTGAATCACTTTGAATGTTTCCATAATTTTAAAAGTTTTTTAAAGTGTTGAAGTGGTGTTTCAAAAAATTATTGTGGAGAAAAACCTATACAAACTGATATCATATGTTAAGAAAACTAATATTTATTATTTCTAACGGCTATCCGACACGATCACTAATTTTTTAATTAAATATGGATAAGAAAAGAAATATTTATTACGATACTTTCATAGTCGTTTTATAATCTTGTATGACAGTATACTAAAATTTTGTATCAATTTAGGTATTTTCATTTCATAATTTTTTGCCCAGCAGCACTCAGCACGTTATGACATAGTAACTGTTTTTAGTATTTTCTTTTTATTAGATTGTTTTTTAAGTTTAATTTGACAAATTTCACATTTTCAATTAACGTTACCTATGCTGTCTATATGTATAACTCCTTTATTCAAAATCAGTTGAGGAGAAATGAATGAGCTTTTACTATCTTTTGTAGCTAGTTCTGTTGCGTTATTAATAGAGTATTTGGACATAAAAACCTATAAGATCGTGTAAAAAACGTTTATGGAACGAACAATGGATCCAGGGATGCACTAGTCCAGGGATGAACTTAGTCCAGGTATGAAATAAGAGCAAAGACATTCTTTCTATGTTGAATAATAAACTAATACTAGAAGATTTTTTAATATTACGAAGTGATCAGTTTGAATACTTTCTGTCATTGGTAGGGGAGGAAAAAAGCAAAAGAGAAATTGTATTTACAAAAACTATTTCGTCTAAGAGTAGCCAGAATTTCTAGCATTAGCATTTCTTTTAACATATAAGTGTGTGAAAATTTTAGATTCGAAGTGACACTGCGATTTTCTAAGCATTTGGCTTCAATTGACTTTAAATAAAGGACCTATATAAACAGCATAGCATAGATAACGTTAATTTTAAATATGAAATTTGTCAAATTCAAATTAAAAAACAACGCAATGGAAAGAAAATATTAAAAAGAGTTACTATACTACAACATGTTTAGTGTTTCTTGACAAATATTATGAAATAATAGAATATTTATTCCAATTTTTTGGTACAGTCTCATACAGCATGATAAAATCGACTATAAAAGTTTTGTAATAATTTTTTTCTTTTGTCTTGTCCGTATTTTATTAAAAATTAAACACCGTGACACATGGAATTAATAAAACAATTAAACAAAAGCAAATTTTGGATTGATGTTAAATCTAAATTATTTACCTTTTGGATTGAAAAAAACTGGCCCAGTTTATAATTCTTGTAATTCTTCTCCAAAAAAGCTTGTACCGCTTTCAAATCCGTCCCATAGCTGCATACATAAATAATTCCCATTAATATATCGACAAAATGTTGGATCATCGTCGTGCAAATACAAAAGGACATTGCTAAGAAATAGGCGGAACCTCGTTTGGTCCATAATCCTATGAATGTGGCAGAGGACAAACAAATCTCTAAATAGGTCATGAAACACTGTTCGAAATACGCGTCCCATAAATGGCTTAATCTAAAATCTCTTCCGCAATGCTGCATCAATTGGATTGTTTGGTAGACGGCACAAAAAAAATATAACGCACTAGACAGGTTCAACGAATAAATAAGAATTTTCTGTTTCCTAAGGCGCTGTCTTTCAAGTAGTTTGGACCTTGACTTAATCATCTTTAGAGCGTTTTAGATAGAATGTTTCATAAAGCTTTTCACCATTATTTGAATTGACGTAAATGTCAGTATTTTAAGACAGTTTTGTCATAAATGACAGAAATTGATACATTCTACAGAAACAATAGAACCTAAAGCTACGGCAAAGCAACTTCAGGAACTTGTAATTTTATTGAATGACAGTAAACAAAAATGATGTTTACCTTTTTCATTTATTTTAGGTTTTTTGGTATTTATTTATTATTTAATTACAAACTGTCAGACATAGATCATCTGACAGACAAAAATAGTGTATAATAATTTATAATTATATAATTAATTTAACATAACTTTTTAAATTACAAATTTGCAAGAGCGTCATCTGTCTTCAGACAAGCGCAACTCCTTTGCAACACATTCAGGATATTCCTAAATTCAGTATAAATATTTTAAGAGCATATTTTCCCAGTCAAAATAAAATTTTATTTTCCTATAAACATGTGCCCTAAAATTCAACTCCTCCAAACTGCAGCCAATGTAACTTGCTTGAGAAAAATCGATTATGTCAAATCGTAATTACAGTTACTGATAAAATCTAAAAATTTGCAAGCCCCTACTTTCTTTTTTTTTACTTCAAAAATAATATTGCCAAGCATTTTAATTTTAGGAAAGATGGACTTGAGTCTACACTTTTCTTGGCCGAAATGAGAAATAACAAACACGGAACGAAACCTTTTCATGTGCATTAAAGTGTCAAAAATAATTACAAACTTTAAAAGACAAAAGAAAAAATGTCAAATGAGGTAATAAACAAGAAGATAATGCGCAGTTACAATTCACTTCGTTTTTTTAGTTAGATATTTTGATAATATTCTGCATTCGATCACCAAGGGTTTTTTCACAATAGATTAGTTGTATCAGAAAAATGCAAGAAATCAAAATGTTGGATTTTTCCATAGCGAAGTGGATGATTTTGTTTAAATTTAGACTTTCTCGGTGGAAGCATAAAATTTCATCAAATCATGAAAGGTGTAGGTCCCCTTCATTCCCCCTAAAATTACTGGTGTTAATCTAACTTGTCTGATTAACATGTCAACAAACTTTCATAAGACTGGCTTTTAAAATAGCTGAGAATTTCACAGTTTTCTAAAGTGGTGTTTTAGGACGATTTTTCTTGTAAATCAGAATAAATTAAATCTATATTCAAAAATGATTAGGTGCAGGTGTAAGGAAATTTAATAAGTATTTAATAATCAACAAAATATAAAGAGTGTTCTATTGGAAATAAGGAAATTGACGTTGACTTCTGGCATAACTGGAAGTAGTAAAAAAATATACTCCTACCATACAATGCGTTTTTCAAACCAAACCTGCAAAACTGTATCTTACTAACCTACAGTAGGCATTTACATGTAACGTATGTATCTGAGATATTATCCTGCTTGTATTGGGAAATTTCCTCTCGTTCATAAAAGGAGTAGCGCAGACTTCCTATAGCAAAAGAATTTCGACATTGACGGGACTCATCACTATGACGAAGAAGTTAATCCACAGTATACACTAACCACTTTACTGACAATGAGCTAATGGCCTTAGCAGTCGATGGTATACCAGTAGCCTTGGGAGTCCAGATATCTCAATAACCCTTTTATTAAGCCTTATGTCAGAAAGAGTTTTATCACTACTTTCATCAAAAAAAAAAAATAAATAAATAAAAATAATAATAATAATAGTAATAGAAATACAATCTATTTGTAGTATTTAAATATTAAAATTATGTTAAATAAAGTAATCCTTCATTAGGGAAACTGATTTAAGGTACTTTTTTTTAGTTTCAATTATTCATTCCTGAGAAAAAATTTAAAAAACATTCTAATTTCTCTTATAAAATTAACAAACTTTCAATTATATTGTTTTTCAATTTAATTATTCGATTTATTGGCGTTTTCGTCATGTCGAAGAATATAAAATCAATTATAATACTTACTTCTGTTCCCGTAACGAAGGATTACTTCATTTGAGGTCATTTTAATTCCAATTTTCCATTATTATGCGATTTATATATCGGACGAAATCTTTTTCTAAAGCGATAAATATAAATTTTTATTGTTCTGCAACTATTTTATTAAAAAAGGTTTTTTTTAACCAAATTTGAGGTACAACCATTTTGAATAAACTTAAAGACAGCATATTAGTTAAACTTAAAAAAATCCTTAAAACTTTTTTGAATGTTGGCCATAAAAAAGAGTCAAAGTAGACCTTCGATTTTAACTGACTGTGATAAGAATTTGCTCTAAGATAGTTGTAGATGGCTTATAAATTAAAAAATATTATCAAACACACACTGCAAATAAACATTTTGTAGCCCTTTTTTAGGTTGATCATACTGTATAATTATTACATAGTTTTAATGTTGTCATTTAATGAATTCTAACTCGTAAAAAACAGACTCAAGTTCTAAGTTGTTCCATTTAATCGATAAATAGTGATTTACTTATACTTGTATATGTATAAATTTATAAGTTTAAACAGTGTATCAAGGTAAGCTTTGTTATCATAAACATTTTATTTCTTTCGATTTTGTCTTTGAATCCGTCAGTTTAAAATTGAACTTAATATTAAATTAACTTTTCGACCAATTAAATTTTGTGATTTAACACACCTTAGGTACTTATAGAAAACTATTTTTGATTGCGAAAAAATATAATAATAATAATAATAATCTGAATGCAGGTCATCTCAATTTTCCAGTGAAAGCATGCATTTAAAAATACTTTTTACGAAAAGCTTCCAAATGAAATAAATTCCATAAGAAAAACTTTGCCGCCACAGCCACATTAACAAAAATGTAGAATCCCTTATCTAGTCGTTGTACACTTTTAGAAAAAATTTTTACTTTAGAAAATCTGATGTTTTGAAATCAGCTCTGTTAGCATAAAATAATGTCAATTGATTACACGAAAACATCTGCCAATATTTATAAAAATCGATTATATTATTTAGAAATCTTATTAAAAAAACGAAAAAATTTTAGTCAAACGATGCCTTTTATGTAAATTCAGTTTGGGTCTAATCGAATTTATGTGAGCAGCAGAATTTGTAATTAAACATTGTGCAGTCATTGCGGAGACCCCCTGTAAAGTTATAGGAGTAACTAGAATATGGGTTGTCTACACGCTTAAGATTGCTTATGGAAGTGAACTTGTACAAGTTTAAAACAATAGTCTTAGGAAAGGTAACGTTAGATAAGACCTCGTCTGGTAAGAAAAACGGACCCCTGAGGCTTGTTTTATGAGATCCTCCTCTAACATTTTAGCTTTGGTAACAAGACAAAATTTAACAATTTCGATTTTAAAATGGAAATTTATGTTAATTCTACATATACGTATTTATTATTTATGATTTAATTTTTTTTAACTAAAATCGTTTAATAATAAAAATGATATTTATGTTTTTAAAAACTTGCATGAAAACTGAAATCCTCACATGAAAATAACATTTTAAACCAAAATAATATGAAGGTATCACGCTAAATCGGTGACTTTCTAAGTGAAAGAAAAATAATATAAAATATCGGATCTATTTAAATGGTTTATGTAGATCACCAAAAAATTTGTTTTAGGAAATGTATTTTCTTAAAAATATTAACCAAAAAATCTGTAAAGTCGATCAGGATTCAGTTTGGGCAAGTAGGTGGTATGTTGGAAACATGTAATAATTTAAAAAATAGTGTTTAATTCTGAATCTCTATGTACTTTAGGAAAAAATTTAGTGTCAGAAGTGGGATTTAGCAGATCAAAGGATTATTTAATCATCAGAGGAAAAAAGCAAAGATAGAATGGGATTAAAACAAAAATTAAGACAGGAATTTTAGGTGAATATTATTGTATTGTATGTTGTAACTAGAAAATAAGCAGTAATAATGGAGGAAGGATTAAAAAAAATTTTAAGAATGATTTTTCCTTTATGTGAAATTCAATGAAAAACTCAGGAGAACACCAAGATTTGATACTCCACTTTTAGAAGAGGTTTTTTGTTAAACGCTATAACCAGTCTATCAAATCCAGTTTAGAAGTCGAATGGACAGGCCAAATGAGAATTTGTAACAATTTAAAGCTAACATAGCCAGCCTGGTATTGTTGGTTTATCCAACTGCATAATTAGAATTTAAAGAACAATTAACTGTTCAAATCTTGGTTGATTGCTTTCATAACTCGAAAACGTAACACGTATAAGATTATCATACTGGTAGAAATTATAAGAAGCTTTCGCTTCTGCACTCGAGTTTAAGATTAAAAAATAAATACACAGAGGCAGTGGTTAGACTAAGACAAGTAAGGAGTGGAAGGTCAGTAAATGAAGTAACGCCAAAAGAAGAAAAATTGGCTGCTATTAAAAATCAATTATTAAATTAATTTTCAAGAAAATTACTAAGGGACTACCAAATGACTCTAAAAACTATCAGGAAAGATAGATTGCAGGAATCATTGAGAGCGGGGACATATAAAACCACATTGCCTGAGAATTCGACATCTGCAGCCAGTGACAATAACCAGGAAAACTAAAATCAGTCGGTGTGCCGGAATATTCTATTTTTATCTCTAAAACCTAGGTTACGCATATATTTAAGGTGTAATATCGTTACCCTAGTATTTCACGGTTGTGCAAGGTGATAGATTAGCTCACCATCAAACTGTGACAGGTGAAAGGTGAGATAATTTTAAGAAATAAACTTCATATAAACACATGTCTGATTTCAATTATTTAAGGGGTTATAAGACTTCAAAGTTTTCCGCATTAGAGGTCAATTTAATAATATTCATTTACGTCAAATATCAATTGCTCTTATCTGTTAACAAGTCATAGTAACAAATGTTGTTACGAGGTAATCGTAAAAATGCAAAATATTTTGCAGTTTTACGTATTATCACATATCACCTTATAATATTAAAGTAATGATATCTGAACGTAATCCGTTTTAAATTTTCAATTAGATTAGTACCATTGTATTGTTTCTTACTTTGAAGATCTAATTAAATTCAAAATCTTCATTTACGTAATAATTTTCTTTCTTTTAACACTAATCTTCATTTAACATTTTCGATGTGTCAAATTTCTTTGTCTGAACAAGTGCTTTTTTAGATTTGTTTAATGATATTGTCCCTCGACAATGTTAAATCAGTGAGGACGAGCCTTATTGTATATTTAATTCTCCTGTTGCACAGTTCTACATTCTTATTTACCCTTGACCTACTCAAAATTAAAACATTAAATTTCTTGGAAAAGCCAATGAGAAGTATTGCTTCTAACTGCCTTCCCAAGGATATTCAAATCGGTTTTTTGAACATATTATATCTCATTGTATATTTATGTACATATGTATTACATATTTTGTAAACTCATTATACTATTCTTCCTCACCTCGTATCTTAAAAATTAACATTCTATGGAGTTATGATTTTTTGAAAATTATCTGACTTCGATTGTTGAGATACTGGAAAATTTGGACAACTATAATTTATGTCTGGTGACTATTTCAACATGTGATATAGATATTTGCTATCGAAGTAGTTAGAATAACGAAAATTGAAAATTGTATAAAATTCAAATTGGAAAAGAAATCAGTTAATAGGTTATACTCAATATTTGAATTCGGGTAATAATAGAAGAAAATCTAAAAAATTAGTTTTGATCAACAAAAATTATCAATTTCCGATATTTTACTCTTTAAGTAGTACTAATATGGAGTAACAGAAATTGGCCAGAAGTAGTTTAACGGATTTAGGAATGACAAATGATAATTCCACCCGTTTTAAGTGTTCCAATTAAAAGAAATCCTCGGTAAAATAAGAAAAGGTTTTTATTATATTTAATAATATTTAGTATAGTAAGCATACATTAGCTTACTTTGTATTATCAAACCATGCATGGTAGTAGGTGCGTTGTGATATTGCAATAATATGGTTTATTGTGCTGTGCAATCAAGATGTTTATCGATTTTGTATTTTATCCAATAGATACACAAAGATTTATCGTACTACGTGCAGTACAACATTCGTTGAAACTGTTGCAGTAACAAGAAATTGTAGCGTGTGTAAGCAAATTGGATGACTCGCAGTATGAATGTGTGTGAAAAAATGGCAGTACTGCAAGCCATACGATTTTGTCTATAACCTGTAGAACTGCAAGTAAGCAGTATGATAATTTGTTACATGTGTAGGGCGTTTAACTGTGAGCGGTCGCATTGCCACGGAGAGAACGGAAAATGGACACATTATTTGTCTGCAAAATCCATTGCAACTAACTGCTCAACCAGTTCCACTCTGTTGTGCCCTGTTTTAGATTTCTGTTTCTGTATAAAACGTATTCACTTGTATTAGTGTTATAAATTAAGACAAGAATATAAATATTTTGACCTTATCTATCTTAATGTCTGCTTAATTTTGTTGTTCCGGTGTTATTTATTCTAAATGCAACATAAAAATCATATGTAAGATAATAAAAGTAAAGTAAAGTAAGTTAAAATTTAGTAAAAGGTGTATTATCAATAGAAAATAATCCGTTAAGATCAATTTTGCTTCAAGAATTAAGCTCCCTTATTGCACTTTCTGTTATTCAGTTCCTGTTTAGTATAAGAAAACCGTGTATGTATTGTACTATCTTAGTTAAACTCAATGAATTTACCGTATTTTAAGACATAATAATACCAGTTTTCATTAAGTGAGTTGTCATTTCAAAACGGTACTCGAATTTTATTATTACCTATAACATTTGTATTAACTTTCACTAGATACTTTTTTCTTTTATCATATGACTGTATAAAATCTTGATTTTGTTACATTTTATTATTTTTCTGACGTTTTGTCGAAAAGTGTATTTTTAATTTAGAATTCCTATTTTTACTTACTTAGTTCTAGAAAAATAAAATTTACTTGTAAATGTGTGCAATGAGATTTAAATATTTATATTCACAGTACCTGCTTACTTTTTTATTTAAAAATGCAATACAAGAATATTTTTTTCATCTCACTAATAATGAAGATAAGATTGTAAAAACATAAAAATAAATGGCTCTAAAAAGGTTAGAAAAGGTCGCTCATAGATCATAGTGCAAAGATAATTTTTTGAAAAAATTACCTGAATTGCCTTTCTACTCTTTGTAAGAAATAAACTGAAATGGTTAATGGATATTGAGATAAATTATCTCGTAAATAAATGGTTCAGTTTAACCCTTGAATCATTAAGTAAACATTGTCATTTGTGTGTAAGTTTTGCAAAATTAAGAAAATAATACCGACAAATATAATAGTAATATTCTCGATTGTTTGAGAAAATATGAAACTATAATAAAATGGTAGTTTTTAGATTTTAATGAAAGAAATATTCACCATTTATAAGAATTTTGGCACGAGGACAGTAAATTTGGCATCCGAAAGGTTGTTATTAAAATTTGTTCTATTGAATTGACTTTTTACCGTTATTATTATACGGAAAGGAAATTATTTATAAGGAGATAAATAGATAATTAGCTGCTGTATTCAAGTGCACTAAAACATGTCATATAGCTCGTAAAATATGATGTACGAACGTAGTAAAATTAGAGAGTACCCTTGGTGCTCCTTTCTCTTTACACAATTGTTTGCTAATTGAAATGTGTTTACATTTCGCGCAAGGTGTTGATTTACTAGGAATCTTTTATGTATTAAAACCATAATTTTCAAATATTCGCTCAGTGCGAATATCATTTGATAATAAAATCTAAAGAAAAATCAGTCTATTTGACCGATTAAAAGACACGTGAATAAACATTTAACTAGATATTCTTCAACTCCTTCTTTAATGTTTACCAAAGATAAAGTACATATTTAAACAACCTCTTAACAAGATAATAAAATATGCATTAAAGTTGTCGTTCGCAAATGCACCCATCTATAGTTAACTTTGCATAAAGGAAGTTCTATGAGACAGCCTCAGTCTACTAGTAGAAGATGGGTCATTTTTCATTGTTGACATTTTTATAGTTTATTTGATGGAAAAACTACGGATATTACTGTTTAAACAAATAAAAAGACGTTCAGTCATTCCGTCACATCATGGCTACTTTTTAAAGAAACAAAATTTTCATAGAACAATTCTTTTATTCCTAAAATTTTAAAATATCGGTATAAGAATGTGTTACACTACTCGATCCTACTAAAACACACAGATTTTATTTAAAAAAAAGACATATTTCGTCATTTATAAATGTACTTATTGTTAGTTTAACGCTAATTTGTGTACACTTTGTATGATACAAAGTCGATATTTATATTGAAACTAAAATGTTAGGATACATCAGACTATTACCAAAATATATTTTTTTACAGATTCAAAGTTCAAAACTATATGATTTTAACGAACGTGAGATTTTGCAAAAAAAAATGAAAAGTCACAATTTGGAAACCCGAAATTGATAGATATAAAAACATATTAACAAAAACATTCAAAAATTGATGATAAAAAATAAAATTAAATTGTCATTTAATTACCAAAATTGCCACTATTTTTTAGTAGAAACGGCAACGTAAAGCATTGAAAAGTATAGTATATTGGTCGATTTATATTCGTAACCAAATTTGCAGAACATCGATCGCCCAATAAGTTTTTCATAAATTTCTAACTTATCCTAACTCACCCTGTATATGTACAGGATTTTATTGCTTTTAAAAGTTTATTGTGGTGTTAATTTATGATATATTCTATTACCTGATAGCTTTTGCTATACCTAATATTGACTGTTAATTTTTCTCGTTTTTAAGAAATATTATATTTCGATAAGGACAAATGATGCAAATAAAAAAATATGAATTTTGCAATAAAGACAACATTTTCAAAAGAGTCCTCAAAACTTAGTAAGTGACATGGTTACTTATTATTTTTATCATTTTTGATGTTTGGACTAAAGTATAATTGCTACTTAATTAAGATAAATAAAACAATCAAAAGTAAAAGAAGCAGAACAAACGTTTTGATTTCGTGTGAATTATTCGTCTGAATATTTGGACGCAGTTTAATATTTTTTCATTATCTAACATCTTTATATTTTTTACATAATGTTTATAGAATCTTCTCTGAAGACCTTTTAAAAATGTTGTTATTATAATTACACAACTTAATGTTTAAACAATAAATCAGTTAACTCAGTAAAAAATAAGCATGATAATGTTTTTAATCGAAGATCAATTAAATATATTATTATTATTATATTTATTAATCTACTACAATTTTTTTAAATTTTAAGTGAATCCTAGTTTTCTCAATGTTCCCCAAGGTAAGTTGAAAGTTATTACATATTTATTTGTGTATATTGTTAATTGATTATACTTAGGTTTCATTTTTATTAATGTTAATGGTTTTAAAGTACTATTTATTGATGTTTATGTAATTATATCCCAAAATCTTTTGCATGTGTTGTGCTTGCAAAATTGCGTGGAAATATCACGTTAACCGAGGAGAAATGACCGTATCACACACACGTACTTCTGAGCTACTGTCCTTATACATACATGCCCACACACCGAAACAATTTTATGACTCCATTTATAAATGTATGTAGATAAGCCTCCCAACAGTCCAGACTAAGGTTCTTATCATTTTTTTTTGAAAGAGACAGAGAGAGGGCAGTTGAGAAAGAAAGTGAGACGGAGGGAGTCAGTTATGCAGCCTGCCGGCTTTTGGCTCGGAGAATTCGATCAGTCAGTTTTCAGTCGGTTTGTTAAACACACGACCAACCTTTCTATTTAAAAATTACCCTAGTAAATAACATATAATGTAAAGAGAAGAAAATCAGGAAATATTCATATTCAGAGTTCTCAATTGAAAGGAAGAATAAAAGGTTCTGCATTTTAAAAAATGATTTGAAAATTTTAAGAAATTGAATTAAGAAGAATTTTACAATCAGAAGCAGCGAGATATTTTGAAGAATTACTTTTGCTGAAGCTATTCAAAAAGAGTAAGTGCAATGTTGTTATTTAAAATATTCACCTTAAATAGTGCCCATTTCCAAAGTAACATCTTATCTTAGAACCTCTCTAACATGTAATCCGCACGCTGTTTATCATCATCAACAAAATACCCTTGAAAATTAACCTACCTCAATACGTGTTGCTATTTTTAAATTCGCATAGGTTATTTTTATTTCACAAGAACGCACCGCAAGGACGTACTTGTACGCACCTTAGTACCAGACATAACATATTTTTCTTAAAAAAAACCCTGTGAATCACGTGATTCTGCACCTACTGTCTGGTACATACATATACATTATTTTCAATTATTTCAAATAAAAAAGGTCACCAAAAAATTAAAAGACATTTTGTAACGTACGCCCCTCGGTCAGGTAAATGTAGATGTGAGGATCCTTAACTTCAAATCTAACTTTAGATCAAAGTTCATTCACCCGCTGCTTTTGAAAGGCCAAAAAAGTGTTTTTCCAAAATAGAACTAATCAGACGCTTCTTCCCCTTAAGAAGGTCTCTTTTATTCTATTGAGCATAGATATTTTATCTCGTTCACAATCATTATTATCGTCATCAAGGTAAGTCGATTTTATTATTTACAGTTGACCGGTTAAAACCTTATCATAAAACTGACAGTTTAATTTGTCATATACAAAAGACTTGGCCGTTAGTATACTGATAGTATTATTACTAAACGTTTATTTACATTCCGTTACCATGCATAGTAATGAGAAAACAGGTCTTATATAGTATTTCCATTTTGTTTATTTTTATTGTTTCATTTTTAACTAGGTACCGGGAAATATTTATGCGTGCCTAAATCTACATATGTATAAAGGTTTCTAAGTACTATTTGATTAGGGCCGATGAATAAACTTATAAATACATATGTACCGGCAGTTGAAGCGTGTAATGATTAAATAACAGATTAGGTAAACTTTTATGAAAAAAAAAAACTAATTTTATAAAAGCATCACTTTTACGGTCGACCAATTTATTTATAGCGATTAAAATACATAAATATTTTGTCGCTAAAAATGTAATTCTTGACAAAAATTATAATACAAATTGCGACTGATCAACATCCGCCTGAAAGCGAAGTCATTAAATTTAACTTAAAGTCATTAATGAGAAATTTCCAATGCTAAAACCATTGATAAGACCATTGTGTAATTAAATTATCATTACACATTAAATAGATTATTTATATTGTCCTCTTATCGGATTATAAAGTAATTATTTAACCTATAGTAAAAGAGAATTGTCAACATGTTCTCATTGTCTGCTACAAATAGAGTTGTTTTTTTTATATACTGTGTTATGATCAATAAAACTTTTCGGCCATTTGGCATAAACAACAATATTTTATTAATTCTATTGATAATTTGGCAATTAGAAAGAAAACAACGTCCATTATTGGACTCGAATACCATATTAAAACGAGAACGAATTGAAAATGTATACAGTGACTGTCAAAAAGTTTTCTTTTATGGTCTAAGTCCTTATTTTTCAGTTATAAATTTATATTTCATAAATATTTTATGTATTATTACATATCAAATGTTTATTTCGAATATTGCTTATTTAAATTTCAATTTAACATTTCAGTTGATTTTCTGTCTAATAAACGTGCGAATTTGAATAATAATCTTCATGAAATAGTTCGGTTTGTTCTCTTTCTTTACTGTTGATTTCTGATAGAAATCAGTAGATCTAACTATTTTAGGACAAATATCAATTTTTCCTTTATAAAATTAAATTGTATTTACATGTAACTTAAGAGTAAGATAAGAGTTTCTTGACCGTAATAAGTATTGTCATTTAAGTAACTAGCCAAAACTTCATATTCTTTCAAATGCAGTGGAGTATGGTGGAACAAGAAGAGCTAAAATTTCTAATGTATACTTAACGATTTAAATTTTTCTTTAAAAAAAAATTAAAATTTGTCAATCATCCATCAATTTCTTCAGAAGGGCAAACTTCAGGTCATTTCTTGTAGTGACAAACAAGAGGTAGGTACTTAAACGTGTGTTATTGTTATTGTGTCAGTAGTCAGAGTTATTGTTATATGAAGGGTAAATAATGAAGTATAATAAAATGGTTGAAAAAATAAAATATTTAGAATAAATTTGATATTTGAAGGTCTATTGACATATTAGTATATATACATAATTGTACTTTGTCAATGAATCGTGTACGTATTTTAAATCAAATTTTATAAACCCAACAATACAAATGTTATATTTTTTGTTGTTTTGTTGCCGATCCTGTATCAAACGTTTAGGCCGTATATACATATACATACGTATATACCTTATCTTTAAGATGTTAATGTAAGGAAATGTAAATTTTGCAATGATTTATACGTAACTGCATACAATCCATATGTGTAATGAAAAACGATATACATGACATGTTAATCCTACGTTAAAAGCTAATTTATTATTAGAATACAATAATTAAATTAAAAATATGTGTAACGTAATTTATTAAGCGCCAAAATAATGAACTTACTTTAACCCATGTGCTTTTAGACATGTATCATTGACAACAAGCTAATCTTACTATTTGTTATACTATATTTTGCGATAGTTGTAAAAACTATTTTTAAAATATAAATTACATCTAGAATTTTCTTTAACAAGTTTAATATTCGGGCAGCATAATAGCTAATATTATACTTATTTTTTCTTCGAATTCATTATTTATAGGAATGCATTTTTTTTCTTATAATTTTCGTAGTTCGAATCTTTAGTTCTTTGAAAGAGACAAAACTGATAAGTACTACTAAAATGGTAAAAACCCATTTATGTATAAACATTGTCAATATTTTACACAGAACAACGACTCATTTTAAAACATTATTATAATAAAAATTACCTATTTGAAATTTACTGTAAATGTATGAAATTTCCAGCTCTAAATTAAGTCGAACAAACGTAATAAAATAATGATTTACGACATTTTACTGGATTCACCACCATGAACCGGTCGCGTGATAACGAGCGACCGGCCGGCGCATATACGAGTGTTTTAATTTTAAACCTCCAAAGCCGAGTTTAATTTTAAATTAACCATGAGGTGTGTTGATGATAGCGAGTAATTACTATTACTATCACATTTAATTTTAAATTTGTCTGTAAAACAGGGGCGTAACTCTTGTTTCTCTATATCTTGACCTACAACATGGTTTATACCTGTAGGGACGATACGTTACATATGAATATAATACTTTACTTTAAACTTGGAGAGTTTAAGTTGATTTCGAGTGACACGGTTCACTAGACAAGCGCGTGGGCATGCATATCACATTCTTACACGATAAGATGAAGGGTATTAACGTCTAGACATAATTGAAACGATACGATTGTGACATAGATTTAGAACCATTTTGAATTTCATTAGCGCACATTGAGATATTTTTATCTAGGAGTATTATTAAAATATATTCTTACAAAATTAAGTTTGTAGGTAGATATGCATTTATTGAACATAATTTAATGTGTACACCAATATTGGCTTCATAACATCACTAGATCAATACGTAAGAAAATTTAAACAAAACTATAAATGTGATAATGTGATAGTTTCCATTAAATTTTCACTCTATTGATACATAATTAAAATATATATTTATTTTTTATTTAAATCACAATTACTTCTTGAAACAATAAAATAAATACCATAATTAAATGTATTTTTTCTAAAATATTAATATCACAACTAGTGTTCAGACGATCTGCATTATCACATAAATTGAAAATGTGGTGGTAGCCATTTTTGCCGTACAAAATTAGAAAATCCTGTTAAAATGTCTTTTATTGTTTTTGGCGCTTTTTACATACACTCAGGTGCACAACTACAACGTTGCCTAATTTTTCTGATTCTGAGAAATAGTATACCTACTTGTTACAACATTAAAATTTTACTGCTAAGGAAGAAAATCAACAAATGCATAAATATAACAAAATGGAATAATTATTACTAATTAAATAAAGACGCAAACATTTTTAGTGGTGCATAACTATGGTAGGATAAGGATATTATCTTTTTATTTATTATAAAAAGTTTTACTTTTAACAAAAATCTTAATCTAACAAAACAAGAGATAAAGACTAATAGCATGTGATTTATTGCGAATAACTTGAAAAAGTAGTTTTGTCACGCTTTGGAAGTTTTAGTAAAACTTCATTTTCCGTGATTTCCAAGTAAATCGTTCCTTAGAACTCTCAATGATGATGGCCTACTATCGATTATTAGTATAGACACAATAATTGTATTTGAAAAATTCTTTGTAGGATTTAGGACTGCAGAACATGAAAACTCTTCCGTAATTCTTACTTCATATTCAACGAAGAGTTTCTTGTCCTATATTACAAAAACGTTAAAATAAAGTCCCAATATCTGGGAGTTTAACTTGTAATGTTTATAGAACAAAACGTTAGTCATAATAAACCTTAACTACAAAATGCCTCTCAAACAATTAAGCTTAAAAATAAACTAATTGTAAATCTTAAAACCTTTTTTAATTTAACTTAAAGGGACTAGATTCTTTATTTTATATATTTTTCCAAGAAAAATTTATATTGGATGAATATAAATAGGTGCATTTTCAAGGTTT
>JABRWK010000197.1:20812-36703 GCA_013372445.1 Hypothenemus hampei | reverse complement strand
CCTAGTGTCTAGTGAATACTATAATGCATATTTTTCAAAAAATCAATCACTTTCAAATTTATCAATTCAACTATCTTATAGTAAAGTATCTTTAGTACTCTTATAATGCAATTTTGTGGCATCTCAAACTAAAATTTTTTAAAAAGTGGACTGAGATCATTTTTCCTTCGTGCTCTTCAATTCATAAATAAGAGTATGTATCAAATATTTTGCAGGATAGTTTTTTATGTAATTTTGAGAAGAAAAGTTCCTATTTAATTATACCTACTTATTGCAATGAATCTATATGTTACAGCGGTTAGCAGAAAATTTTCTAACATTTCAAAAATTAGATAAAATGTTTTTTCTGCATAATGTCTTACTCAAATAAATAAACTATTTTATTTAAAATCTGAAGTACTTTTTTTTCTGTTAAATGAGTGGTGTAGATGCAGAACCCGCCACCTACATATTAAAGGATTTTGAGTAAAATGTAAAAAACCGTTCACACATTTCGAAATTCAGTAATTAATGTCAATGTTACTTTACACTATTTTAGGGATTAAAACTAATCATGTATTAGTAAAATGATAAATCTGTGATCACTTTCTCAATAGATATTAAAAAAAAACTTTTGGAGATGGCGAATATTCCTGGTTAATAATAAAAAAGAACCTGAAAATAGATTTAACGTTTTTTTTTTGTATTAAAAAACTATTTATTTAATATACAATATTATAGAGCTAGTTTTATAAGAGATTTGGTGGTATATGAAACTTAAACTACTAAAATATATGTAGCAATTGTAGTTTAGAATCCAGTAACACACACACCTCCAAATGTGACAAACTTGGAGATGACGAGTTTTGTATCTAGACCACTAAATATAAAAACATTATTTTTCTTGACAATTTATGAAACAGATATAAAAGACCCGTATATCATTTTAAAGGTAAGTAACAACTACATCAAATATTAGAAAAAAAATTCTCATTTTCAGTTCTGCTATGTACGTTTCAAGGATTTTTTCCTAAAAATATCAACAAAATAATAGTTTTTTTTTATTTTTGATATGAGAATATAAGACAAATTCATATTACTTTAATCTAGGACAATGGTCGGCAACCGGTTTGTGGAACACTTTTTGACTAAAATTCAATTGAGGGTCAGTAGTGTGCTACTTATTGTTAGACTTTGAATCGCAGTTTTTTTTTCATTAAGATTTACAGCAAACCTTGTCCCTTTTTTTAGGATTTTCTTAGATATGCCACATAAATATTCCACGTGTTATCGAAAATGCTATTCCATGATATGGGATGCGTGCCACAGGTTACCGACCGTTGATCTAGGAAATTTCAAAAACCAATAACATATAAATTGTTTTATATGAAAAATTATAATTTTGATTTTCATTATTCTTATGCAATATCTTGTAGGTGTTACAATAATTTTAAATTTTCTTTAAAGAACGCCATAAAACAATAATCTAATTTTAAGAAAAAAATAAAGATGTAAATAAAATATGTACTCGTATACCTTTGAGATATTGTACAGTGGGCGGCAGTAAGAATATGTTTGTCACTTATTAATGAACCTCCACAAAACCAATCCATATCAGAATCTTCTTGAGAACCAAAACCGATTACAGCCTATTGAAAATTAATTTAAATTATAAAGTATAGATACAAAATTTAGTACCATATGAGGAAATTCTTTTATTCTGGCGGGCGTTCCACCAATGATTAAAGGGTTTTCATAGAGTGCACACGTAGAAATTTTTTTAGATTTTATTAACGTCCTAAAAGAAAATATCTCATCGGCTTCTTGGTAAACTGTTTTGGCATATTCCTGGCACTCTATGTATTACGTTTTTAAATTAAATTATTATTAAAGTCCGCTTGAACAGGGTGTTTCATAATTAAATGTCGATATTGAAAGAGATAATTCTTCATATTATTTAAAAAAAAAGTTAATATGAACATGAGTCCGTAAATATTCCCTTTCCTAGATAAAGGATGTTAAAAATTCAGGAAAAAAAATGTACTTTTAACATAACACTCATACCCCTCCAGATAGTTTTATAAAATTTTATTTATAACTTTCTAGCAGAAAGTTTTTACCATCAAGAGGCATTTACCAATGTAAAAGATTTTTTTAATTTTCTGCCAGTGGCTTATGTACAGCACTTGGACTGGATATTTTGTAAAAAATAGTACGCCCTTGTTTTGTTCAAAAACAAAAATTATTTTATTAATGGTGCTTCATTTTATAACAAAAAAGATCTCTTAATTTTTTTTCGTATCTTCAACTCGTTTTCAATAAAAAAGAAATAAAAAATAACAATTATCTATACATGACAATTAAAATTTTTTATAGTTAAAGTACACTTTTAGTCGAAATAATTCTTTAACAATTAGAAAACCAAACCCATTTATGATCTAATTAGTATCTAAGTGGTATGAATGTTACAATAAAATAATGGTTTTTTTAATGTTTTACCACCCTGCATGTCGGAAACGAAGTATTTCCAGTCTCAAGTATGTACATATTACCTTTTTTTTAAATAATCTGAAGAATCGCCCCTTTCAATATTGACATTCAATTATGAAACATTCTGTATATTAACTTACTTTGTGCGGCAATCGTTTGACTATAAACCACCAACATAGACCTAGAAAAAAGTAGCAGAAATAAATATTTGTGCATTTTAAGTACGAGGTTTTAAAGCAGTTCCACGTTTGTTACTAAAAACAAGTAGAATTATTCTCTAGGTTTTTATCTTAATTAGTCCTTGTTCTTTTGCGAAATGACTTCTGCTTAATACAATGAACAATTTAAGTAATAACACTTAAGGTACAAAAAAGTCAATGCGTTTTCTTTATTAAGTAGAGCATGCTCGATTTTTCTGTTCATCCTACACAAAATAAGAATTCGAGACAATCCTATAAGATTGCTCGTTGTAATTCAAAATAAGGTGTGTAAATAATTTACAACTTCTGTCCCGGAGCTATTTTCCAGCTGCAGTACCTACCAAGAAAAGAATATATTGTTATTGTATGTACGAATAACTTTTTAGTCTGCCGCTTTTATATACCATGTGTTTCAAACAACAATAATCTTGATTTTCTATAGATAACTTCTTGAATCCAATTTTCGGCGTCACCTGGTATATTATTTGTTGAAAGGTGATTCTATGAAAACCGGAATTGATGAATGAATATAACGGCTGCCACGTGATGCATGTATTTATTATTAAATGTAATTGAGTATGTATGGAAAATGGTAATATAACATACATAGCTCAGACCTATACAACTTTCCATTGCCCACACATACCTACATACAAGGGAGTGTATAGAAGAAAAATATAATCATTTTTCTACAATGTACCATTAGATTTTATTTATTACAGTTTCTTCGACCAATTTTAAAGCATTGATTGATCACCAACCATTGTTTCCGACGGGCGTTACAATATACCGAATGTATCTATCTAAATTATAGTCTATTCTTTTGGAAGGTATTAATATAACAAGTTTTAAATATAATTTAGAAAAAAAACTAAAAACCTGTAAATCAATTATGGAATCTGTAAACGGAATAAAAATACTACTCGTATATAGTATATAGGTAATATGTAGGACCTACATTGTAGGTATTATTAAAAAAATTAATAAATTTATTTAAATGGAATGAGCCATATATATTTTTCAACGATTCGACATTTGCACATGAATGTATTATACCGTATATACCGTAATATAGAGTTTAGTGCTAGTTGGCCCATTTCTGAATTAAATGTCCATAGTTTCCAAATTGTTGGTCTTTCTTAAATTCTATTCTATTCTATTCACAGATTCGGAAAAGGTTGAGATAATAACAACCACACACGGTGTTTTATTATTAGAAATAGAAAAGCCCTAGCATCTGCATTTTCCTACCTCTCTCATTGAAATTTCTTAAAAATAGTAGTACGTTTTTTTTTTGGGAGATAATAAACGTAGAGATTAGGGGTTATGACATATCCAATGCAGATTTAAATAACCAGTTCTTCAATTTTTATAAAGGAACAAATGATCATCTATGAAACCAGAAGACATTTCAAATTAAAGAGGAGATTACCACGAGTGTTAACTTCGTACAGTAGTCTATCGTGTTAACGTGAAAGAGCGTATCTATAGGTTCGATCAAATTAGATTTTTCACTGTAAACAGATGCTCTTTAAAAATATAATTGTGTGAATGGCTTAAATACATTAGAAAAAGCATTTTTCTCGAAATAATTTCGAATGTACGAGCTCTAACAATTATACAGAACGTTACACATTAGTCGCTAACTGTAGATTCTTTGTTCGAAAATAATTAAATTTTTCTTATGTTTCTTTTTCCTTAAGGGGGTATTCTAGTCTAGAGATCGAAATTTCGGGCTTATTTTCGGAAACAATAAAATAAAAAGAAAAACATTTTCGGTATTCAGTTTTTTACAGTGCATTTATTGACATTTCGAGAATATACAAAAAAAATTTGATACAAAAAAATTGTAAATTGAGGGAGTGGGGAGTTGTCAAACATGGCGGTTTAAAAAAAAAACGGTCCAGTAAAACTCAAGATATCATGCCAACCAGATCGAAGAAAGTAGTTTCGAGAAAAACGTGTTTAAAGTTTTGAACAAAAATTTCAGACAGCCGCCGCGGTAAAAGTTATATATTTCTACGGTATACTTAGGTTCTGTTAATCTGCGATTCCTGCGTCATATATGTGCCTTCTTCCACTTCAAATTGACTATTTTTAGAAGCCCTTTCCGATCTCCGAGCGGTTCTAGCTTCCATAGAAGCATAGGAAGCTCGTCGCTCGGAGTGGTCGATTCGAGCACTGTCCCGTTGTTGAGCAAAAACAAAAGCAGTGTGTCCAATTTTAAGTCCCATGGTGGTAAAAATTTTTAAAACTGGTAAAAAACCTTCATTAAAAATACAAACCGCAATATAATTTGCAATTTCTATGGTCTGTGGTCCTGAGTGTATATGCTTAGGTGCAAAAGTCCAAATCAATGAATTTAAAGATTCATTATTGTTTTGAGTTTCAACAAGAGGATTACCACCATATGGATCAATATGGATAATGCCCTTAAAGGTGTTCGAATCGCCGTCTCCAATATATTTCGCATACTTGACTCCATGTTTCGCGCCCAATCTCGTAAACATTTCTTTCACAGCGTCAACTTCCATTTTTCCGGCACTTCCTTTATGATTTATGCTTCAAATATCTTTATGTTCTTGAAACCAATGTTCGTACGCATCACTATCAAAATTTGTTTTTTTTCCACACATTACAACCTTGACAAAAACTTGATTTCACTACTGTATCCACAACTTTTTTACTGTATTTTCCCACAAGCGTTGTGACTCCAAAAAGCGAGTTGAATCCTCTTTTTTTCCAAGTACCATCTCCAGAAACCGTCAAAGTTATTGGATCGTCATCAGGATTTGATTCTAACATTAATTCTTTTTCTTCTGTAATAGCTTTAGAAATAACATTGTCATAAACTGCTGATGCTGCACAATGTAAATTTTCCAGGCAGTTGTAGTAGGTGTTAATTGCCAGTCCTTGACAAATATCCATCAAACTGCAAAATGTATTTATGTCTTCTTTTCCGACTCCTATAATCCTCATAGCTGCTACAATTCTTTGATTTACTTCAAACGCTTTATTTATGAATGGAGATGAATTTATGTATCGTACATCGTCACAACCACATTGCAATGATATTTTGAATCCTAAACCACGTGGAGCAGTTCTCGAAAATTTAATTTCTTATTTGCAAGTAGCACATAAAACTAATGACGTGAGATTTGTAAAAACTGAAATAAATTCTAAAATGCAAGAGCCAAAATTTTCTTCAATGATGACTTCTTCGTCTTGTGTTTTCCTCAATTTCGTTGCAGATGCACTGGTAAAAGATGTGTCTGCTTCAGCAGTAAATTGATTGCCCCTAAATTTTCTCTTCTTTACTCGATCCGCACGTATGTGAACTGCTTTTTTACTTTTTCTATCCATTTCACAAAAATTAAAACACACTCAAACTTATTCCTTTTCAAACTATGAGCAACGAAACCACGTGTACGTTGTTTGAAGATTGAAATTAAACTGAACATTTTTGAGTTTTTTGAGTGAAAACAATTAAAAACGATACCTGGCTCAGGACCCCTACTAAACCGTTATGGGTGTATTTTCGTCACGCCGTATTAGTAGCCATTTTGTCACCTTTTTCGGTACTAGTTTTAATTGGGGCATCCGGTAAATAGTAATAACTCCGTAAATAATTGGAATTTTAAAATTTCATTTGGAGGATATATTCTTAAGGGTTCAAGGATTAAAAATATGCAAAAAAATCGATTTTTTCAAAATTCTAGACTAGAATACCCCCTTAACGATTTATACACAGTATACAGAGTGTTTAAGTTAGTAAAAAAATACTTTTATTAATAACTTGGGTGTTTCTTATTAACATGTTTTATTCGAATTCCGCAGTAAGGCACACAGTTCAATAAAGTCCACTTGTCCTATAATTTAAATAGAAACATTTGGAAAAATAATGGGGAAAATTATGTAAACGTTGTCCCCCCCTAACTTTTTTTGCACGCACCTACCTAAATGTATTTATTTTTTTTAATTAGTTGTTTCTTTATCTTAATTTTATAGTTCATATCGTGAGCTTACAAGTAAAATGCACTGATTGTAAAACAGAAAACCAACCTCAGAGCTACAACCAATTTAAACTTTGATTAGCTTTCTAAATTTTACAAGGAAAAATGTGTTAGTATATTTCGGCGGTTGCTATAATTCGGATTTAACTTTTTTGAGGACTTCGTGCTTCTTAGCAGTTCTTAAACAATCAGATGTTCAAAATATCAGATCCGAGAAAACCAAGTTTTTGCAAATTGTTGACTTACTATTACTACCTTTTTTCTTGTAAACCCACGATATAAAACTTTGATTCACCGCGTGCCTTATAAGATATTCTCGCTTATTGCCCCCCAATACATAGTAGCCATTTTTCGTTTATGTTGAGAGTCTATTTTCAAAACACACAAGATATTGTCGCATGATATTTTCAGTGTCTACGCATACTGACTACAAACCGTTAAAATAAAAAGTAACATACCAAAAATTTAATTATCTTTACATAAACAATTTATGGTTAACGGTTTGTTGTAATGTGTAATACTTTGTATAATTCAGCTATTAGATGCTATATTTTGTTTCTAATATTTTTAAATTTTTTTAAATTAACTCATTAACAACAATTGGAGCCAATCAGTAACATAAACAAAATACTTATTCTATTATCTTCAATTAACAAGGAAAATGTTCATTTTGTGTGGCAACTAAATATTGGGACTGTATAAAGTAACCGCTGAATATGATACAATAGAAGAAAGTGTAGATGGTTGCGAAAAAAATGCAGAACAAAACGTCAGTGTAATGTTCAACTATCCTCATATCATATTAAGTGAATCGCTCTATTTATTAAACAAAATGATGGGCGGTGTTTTCAAAAATTCAAAAATTTTCGAATTAATGCTTAAAACTTATTGTGGCATTAAAACAATACGTGAAGTACAACTGAGCTTAACATTTTTAAAACTACGATAAAGTGTGGAACACAATTAAGCATTATGGAAATATCGCATATAAAAAATGTAAAAGTCCCGGTTGCCCAAAGTTAGTTCCTAATAGGAATAAAAAATATTAATATTACTAAGGAAAAAAGCCTCAAGAAAGTTACAAAAAATTAAAAAAAAANGCCATTGGTGAATGCTGAAAAGTAGTAATTTTTTGAATTAAGCCTACCGATATGCTAAACTCATATACGAAATTTGGTTAAAAAATCTTAAGCCGTTTGGAAGTTAAAAAATAAGGAAATGTCCTTTTTTTAACTTTAACACCCTGTATCTCGGAAGCAAAGCATTTTAGGAAATATGTTCGTAGGAAGTTTTTGTCATATTTTCTTGAGAGGAATCTCCCCTAGACTTTTGTCCCCACAACTCTGGGACACCCTGTATATGCAGTTATAAGACGTACTTCATAGGAGGAATAATTTTCCACCGTTTAGAAGAAGAACAAGATAAATATGATATGTGAATCAGTCTGTACAATGAATCAGCCTGTCATTAACTTCTGTCCATTACTATTTCCATCTACTTTCTTAACAATTTCGTAAGAACATAACTGCTCTTTAACACTCTCACTTACTCAAAAACCCAGTATGTCTATTATTCTTTTGTATTGTTTCAAAGTTCTGTTTTAGTGAAATATATGTACATATATGGATAAGTTAAAAGTGAATTTAATTATTAAGAATTGAAAGTCTACAGTCTTCGCTCTATCGAACTATTAAACAGTTAACAGTGAAAACAAAAATAATTCCAAACAGCATTCAAAAAAACAGAAAATTTCATATTAGAAATGTGTAAAAATATCAAAAAAATTTGGGACCAATAGTTTTATTGAAACAATTCTAAGCAAAAAAACATAGTTATTTTTTTCTAATCCTTTTTGAATTTGAGATATAAGATTTTTAAATGGAAAATTATCAAAATGGGTAAAAAAAATAAAATTTGGTTTAAAAGAAGTTTACGTTTAAAATCGTTTCAAATTTTCATCGAAGTAGTTATTAATCAATACATATTATTACATATAAATCTCGATAAAAAATCAATTTTTAATTTCTTCTAAAATTTGGGATGCATCAAATTTAAAAGTATTGCAAACATGATATTGTAGTTAAATCTTTTATAGAAATATCGCTAAAGCATACTTTGCAATTTTAACGATAAAAAAGTAGCATTACCTACATGCAACTTTAATATAAAATAAAGTTTTAGGTCCTTTGTAATTTGAAAAATTGTTATGACAATCTTATAATGAATCAAAATTTTATTAAAACATTATGGGAACTACATTTTATGCAATATCCAATAGAAAAATCTATACAGAGTGATTCACAATTTATCCGACAGGTTTTAACCATATGTTTACATAAAAGTCCATTTAGTGAAAAAAAATAATAGAAGGCCAATAGAAAACGTATTAAAAATTCTTAAAGTTTAATAGCAAGAAGGCGGAACCTTTGAATTAGTGAGATGAAATTGGATTCGAAAAGTCCGTGCTTACAAGTCGATGGAATCAACTTTGTACATTTTTTGTAGAAATAAATAAAAGGTTATGCTATAAACTTTAAGAATTTTTTAATTCATTTTCTGTTGGATTTTTTATTATATTTTTTTCTTCAACAAATCGACTTTTTAGGTAAAAATATAGATGGGGTTAAAATTTATCGGGTAAATTGTGAATCACCCTGTATATAAAAACTGATTTATTTATTATTTAATTCCAAATAGTATTTTCAATCCAAGGAACGTATTGGTCTACTTTTGTATACACTCCTGGGGAGTATTTCATGCCGCAAAATTGTCCAAATGAAATCACTCCAATTATACTGTACATGCAATAGGGTTCATTCAAGACCACCTGGAAAATTTTTTATAATAGATTAATAAATTACATTCGAATAAAACGATTTTATAACCTGAAGTGGACCCCCTGAATCGCCTTGACAAGTGTCACGACCTTCTTTCAAATCACCGGCGCACATCATTTGTTTAACAAGATTTTCGGGCATTTCGTGTTTTCGAAATCGTAAATATTTACAGCAAATCGAGTTAGGTATTATGTCCAAATCTACTTTTAGTAAAATTTGACTAGTATCTAATCCATCTATTAATTAAAATTAGTACATAAATATGTATGTATTTCCAATTGTATCTATTCTTGTTTACCATGACTAGTTTTTCCGTAACCGGTTGCCTTGGCTTGAGGGTAAACAATTTCTTCTACAGTGTTTAAACATGCTGGTCTAACAAAGGCTGAAAAAGTAGCCGATTTCCTCAGAAATAAAATAGCAATATCGTGATATTTTTTTGGACGTTTATATTCCGGATGGTTTACAAATTTTTCAATTATAATTTCCTGTACATAGTTTTCAGTGTCTTTTAAATTTACCGCACCCAATTTAACCATTTGGGGAGGACCACTGGAAAAAAGTTTCGAAAATAGATTTGTTGTAAAATGTGTAACATTTTTATTCGTAGACATGAAAGTGAAAAGTTTCTGTCTATTCAGATGTAAAATATTTTGAAGGTATGTACAATTTCATAATACAATTGAAGAGAACAAGGGAAAAACTACTTCAGTCCATACAAATTGAATTTCAGAAAAATCAAATTTAAAGTTGACAAGTTCCCTTTGGTCCTAGTGTCTAGTGAATACTATAATGCATATTTTTCAAAAAATCAATCACTTTCAAATTTATCAATTCAACTATCTTATAGTAAAGTATCTTTAGTACTCTTATAATGCAATTTTGTGGCATCTCAAACTAAAATTTTTTAAAAAGTGGACTGAGATCATTTTTCCTTCGTGCTCTTCAATTCATAAATAAGAGTATGTATCAAATATTTTGCAGGATAGTTTTTTATGTAATTTTGAGAAGAAAAGTTCCTATTTAATTATACCTACTTATTGCAATGAATCTATATGTTACAGCGGTTAGCAGAAAATTTTCTAACATTTCAAAAATTAGATAAAATGTTTTTTCTGCATAATGTCTTACTCAAATAAATAAACTATTTTATTTAAAATCTGAAGTACTTTTTTTTCTGTTAAATGAGTGGTGTAGATGCAGAACCCGCCACCTACATATTAAAGGATTTTGAGTAAAATGTAAAAAACCGTTCACACATTTCGAAATTCAGTAATTAATGTCAATGTTACTTTACACTATTTTAGGGATTAAAACTAATCATGTATTAGTAAAATGATAAATCTGTGATCACTTTCTCAATAGATATTAAAAAAAACTTTTGGAGATGGCGAATATTCCTGGTTAATAATAAAAAGAACCTGAAAATAGATTTAACGTTTTTTTTTGTATTAAAAAACTATTTATTTAATATACAATATTATAGAGCTAGTTTTATAAGAGATTTGGTGGTATATGAAACTTAAACTACTAAAATATATGTAGCAATTGTAGTTTAGAATCCAGTAACACACACACCTCCAAATGTGACAAACTTGGAGATGACGAGTTTTGTATCTAGACCACTAAATATAAAAACATTATTTTTCTTGACAATTTATGAAACAGATATAAAAGACCCGTATATCATTTTAAAGGTAAGTAACAACTACATCAAATATTAGAAAAAAATTCTCATTTTCAGTTCTGCTATGTACGTTTCAAGGATTTTTTCCTAAAAATATCAACAAAATAATAGTTTTTTTTATTTTTGATATGAGAATATAAGACAAATTCATATTACTTTAATCTAGGACAATGGTCGGCAACCGGTTTGTGGAACACTTTTTGACTAAAATTCAATTGAGGGTCAGTAGTGTGCTACTTATTGTTAGACTTTGAATCGCAGTTTTTTTTCATTAAGATTTACAGCAAACCTTGTCCCTTTTTTAGGATTTTCTTAGATATGCCACATAAATATTCCACGTGTTATCGAAAATGCTATTCCATGATATGGGATGCGTGCCACAGGTTACCGACCGTTGATCTAGGAAATTTCAAAAACCAATAACATATAAATTGTTTTATATGAAAAATTATAATTTTGATTTTCATTATTCTTATGCAATATCTTGTAGGTGTTACAATAATTTTAAATTTTCTTTAAAGAACGCCATAAAACAATAATCTAATTTTAAGAAAAAATAAAGATGTAAATAAAATATGTACTCGTATACCTTTGAGATATTGTACAGTGGGCGGCAGTAAGAATATGTTTGTCACTTATTAATGAACCTCCACAAAACCAATCCATATCAGAATCTTCTTGAGAACCAAAACCGATTACAGCCTATTGAAAATTAATTTAAATTATAAAGTATAGATACAAAATTTAGTACCATATGAGGAAATTCTTTTATTCTGGCGGGCGTTCCACCAATGATTAAAGGGTTTTCATAGAGTGCACACGTAGAAATTTTTTAGATTTTATTAACGTCCTAAAAGAAAATATCTCATCGGCTTCTTGGTAAACTGTTTTGGCATATTCCTGGCACTCTATGTATTACGTTTTTAAATTAAATTATTATTAAAGTCCGCTTGAACAGGGTGTTTCATAATTAAATGTCGATATTGAAAGAGATAATTCTTCATATTATTTAAAAAAAAAGTTAATATGAACATGAGTCCGTAAATATTCCCTTTCCTAGATAAAGGATGTTAAAAATTCAGGAAAAAAAATGTACTTTTAACATAACACTCATACCCCTCCAGATAGTTTTATAAAATTTTATTTATAACTTTCTAGCAGAAAGTTTTTACCATCAAGAGGCATTTACCAATGTAAAAGATTTTTTTAATTTTCTGCCAGTGGCTTATGTACAGCACTTGGACTGGATATTTTGTAAAAAATAGTACGCCCTTGTTTTGTTCAAAAACAAAAATTATTTTATTAATGGTGCTTCATTTTATAACAAAAAAGATCTCTTAATTTTTTTTCGTATCTTCAACTCGTTTTCAATAAAAAAGAAATAAAAAATAACAATTATCTATACATGACAATTAAAATTTTTTATAGTTAAAGTACACTTTTAGTCGAAATAATTCTTTAACAATTAGAAAACCAAACCCATTTATGATCTAATTAGTATCTAAGTGGTATGAATGTTACAATAAAATAATGGTTTTTTTAATGTTTTACCACCCTGCATGTCGGAAACGAAGTATTTCCAGTCTCAAGTATGTACATATTACCTTTTTTTTAAATAATCTGAAGAATCGCCCCTTTCAATATTGACATTCAATTATGAAACATTCTGTATATTAACTTACTTTGTGCGGCAATCGTTTGACTATAAACCACCAACATAGACCTAGAAAAAAGTAGCAGAAATAAATATTTGTGCATTTTAAGTACGAGGTTTTAAAGCAGTTCCACGTTTGTTACTAAAAACAAGTAGAATTATTCTCTAGGTTTTTATCTTAATTAGTCCTTGTTCTTTTGCGAAATGACTTCTGCTTAATACAATGAACAATTTAAGTAATAACACTTAAGGTACAAAAAAGTCAATGCGTTTTCTTTATTAAGTAGAGCATGCTCGATTTTTCTGTTCATCCTACACAAAATAAGAATTCGAGACAATCCTATAAGATTGCTCGTTGTAATTCAAAATAAGGTGTGTAAATAATTTACAACTTCTGTCCCGGAGCTATTTTCCAGCTGCAGTACCTACCAAGAAAAGAATATATTGTTATTGTATGTACGAATAACTTTTTAGTCTGCCGCTTTTATATACCATGTGTTTCAAACAACAATAATCTTGATTTTCTATAGATAACTTCTTGAATCCAATTTTCGGCGTCACCTGGTATATTATTTGTTGAAAGGTGATTCTATGAAAACCGGAATTGATGAATGAATATAACGGCTGCCACGTGATGCATGTATTTATTATTAAATGTAATTGAGTATGTATGGAAAATGGTAATATAACATACATAGCTCAGACCTATACAACTTTCCATTGCCCACACATACCTACATACAAGGGAGTGTATAGAAGAAAAATATAATCATTTTTCTACAATGTACCATTAGATTTTATTTATTACAGTTTCTTCGACCAATTTTAAAGCATTGATTGATCACCAACCATTGTTTCCGACGGGCGTTACAATATACCGAATGTATCTATCTAAATTATAGTCTATTCTTTTGGAAGGTATTAATATAACAAGTTTTAAATATAATTTAGAAAAAAAACTAAAAACCTGTAAATCAATTATGGAATCTGTAAACGGAATAAAAATACTACTCGTATATAGTATATAGGTAATATGTAGGACCTACATTGTAGGTATTATTAAAAAAATTAATAAATTTATTTAAATGGAATGAGCCATATATATTTTTCAACGATTCGACATTTGCACATGAATGTATTATACCGTATATACCGTAATATAGAGTTTAGTGCTAGTTGGCCCATTTCTGAATTAAATGTCCATAGTTTCCAAATTGTTGGTCTTTCTTAAATTCTATTCTATTCTATTCACAGATTCGGAAAAGGTTGAGATAATAACAACCACACACGGTGTTTTATTATTAGAAATAGAAAAGCCCTAGCATCTGCATTTTCCTACCTCTCTCATTGAAATTTCTTAAAAATAGTAGTACGTTTTTTTTTTTGGGAGATAATAAACGTAGAGATTAGGGGTTATGACATATCCAATGCAGATTTAAATAACCAGTTCTTCAATTTTTATAAAGGAACAAATGATCATCTATGAAACCAGAAGACATTTCAAATTAAAGAGGAGATTACCACGAGTGTTAACTTCGTACAGTAGTCTATCGTGTTAACGTGAAAGAGCGTATCTATAGGTTCGATCAAATTAGATTTTTCACTGTAAACAGATGCTCTTTAAAAATATAATTGTGTGAATGGCTTAAATACATTAGAAAAAGCATTTTTCTCGAAATAATTTCGAATGTACGAGCTCTAACAATTATACAGAACGTTACACATTAGTCGCTAACTGTAGATTCTTTGTTCGAAAATAATTAAATTTTTCTTATGTTTCTTTTTCCTTAAGGGGGTATTCTAGTCTAGAGATCGAAATTTCGGGCTTATTTTCGGAAACAATAAAATAAAAAGAAAAACATTTTCGGTATTCAGTTTTTTACAGTGCATTTATTGACATTTCGAGAATATACAAAAAAAATTTGATACAAAAAAATTGTAAATTGAGGGAGTGGGGAGTTGTCAAACATGGCGGTTTAAAAAAAAAACGGTCCAGTAAAACTCAAGATATCATGCCAACCAGATCGAAGAAAGTAGTTTCGAGAAAAACGTGTTTAAAGTTTTGAACAAAAATTTCAGACAGCCGCCGCGGTAAAAGTTATATATTTCTACGGTATACTTAGGTTCTGTTAATCTGCGATTCCTGCGTCATATATGTGCCTTCTTCCACTTCAAATTGACTATTTTTAGAAGCCCTTTCCGATCTCCGAGCGGTTCTAGCTTCCATAGAAGCATAGGAAGCTCGTCGCTCGGAGTGGTCGATTCGAGCACTGTCCCGTTGTTGAGCAAAAACAAAAGCAGTGTGTCCAATTTTAAGTCCCATGGTGGTAAAAATTTTTAAAACTGGTAAAAAACCTTCATTAAAAATACAAACCGCAATATAATTTGCAATTTCTATGGTCTGTGGTCCTGAGTGTATATGCTTAGGTGCAAAAGTCCAAATCAATGAATTTAAAGATTCATTATTGTTTTGAGTTTCAACAAGAGGATTACCACCATATGGATCAATATGGATAATGCCCTTAAAGGTGTTCGAATCGCCGTCTCCAATATATTTCGCATACTTGACTCCATGTTTCGCGCCCAATCTCGTAAACATTTCTTTCACAGCGTCAACTTCCATTTTTCCGGCACTTCCTTTATGATTTATGCTTCAAATATCTTTATGTTCTTGAAACCAATGTTCGTACGCATCACTATCAAAATTTGTTTTTTTTTCCACACATTACAACCTTGACAAAAACTTGATTTCACTACTGTATCCACAACTTTTTTACTGTATTTTCCCACAAGCGTTGTGACTCCAAAAAGCGAGTTGAATCCTCTTTTTTTCCAAGTACCATCTCCAGAAACCGTCAAAGTTATTGGATCGTCATCAGGATTTGATTCTAACATTAATTCTTTTTCTTCTGTAATAGCTTTAGAAATAACATTATCATAAACTGCTGATGCTGCACAATGTAAATTTTCCAGGCAGTTGTAGTAGGTGTTAATTGCCAGTCCTTGACAAATATCCATCAAACTGCAAAAT
>JABRWK010000197.1:0-18519 GCA_013372445.1 Hypothenemus hampei | reverse complement strand
TATAAGTAAAAGATGCGTTTTGGCTCTAATACTCATTCCTATAAAATTCGATTTACTGAAGCTACGCACAACCTAATAATACGTAATTCGCAACGAACGCATACTTCGATATTTTTAGGTGAGCACGAGAAAGCTTTAATTTGAGATAGATATCAAGATCCGAATCATGTTTCCTTTCGTCTAGACATTTAACAAGGTTCATTTTTAACAACCCTGTGCTTTATTTTGTACAATTTTATTTCATTAGGTAAATGTGCACGAAGAATGTCGAAAGTAAACATGTTCCGAATGTGGAATATTCCACATTAGGGAGTTAGAATGTAACAAAACATATTTTTGTTTAGAAAAATGCCTAAAAATGTTAAGGAACAAACGTGGCAAGAAGCCGACATGCAAAGGGTGCGATTTTTGTCGTTGACAGTGTTATGCATATTCCTTAAGTTTTAGTTTTACTTTTGAACTTTAATCAGAATATTCTTTATTTAGTTGTTTTTTGTTTCTATTAACTATTTTTGCTTAATAAATTAGTTTTTTCGTTTATATGAGATTGTTTCCTTGATATTTCTTAATGTGGAATATATTCCACATTAAGACAGTACACTATTCCACATTATGCTGCTATTTCACATTAGGACACAATTTCCCATTTTGAACAAAAAAAAATCTAAAATAAAAAGTGGGCAAAAAAGCAATGTTATTAGATAAGAAACATAAACCCAGATCTATACACCTTCTCCCTGTAAAATTTGAAGGTCGTCAGACGTTTCTTTATATTTTTTTTGCAATGTAATATAAATAGTATTCCACATTTGGCGCTTTTACTCTAGTGTTTGTCACTGAAAGACATATTTTCCACTAATTGTAAGCGAAACTAGACTGTTCTAAACATACTATTACATTTTTCATATCAAACTTTGCAGCAAATCATCATTAATAAGCACATTTGTTGCAACTGCAAATTATTTTTATCAACTTATTACATGACCCCAAAGTGCTAGTATAAACAATTCGATATCGAGAAATACATTGGGGAATTCCGGTTATCATTAAAATCTAAGAAGGCTGACCAAAGCACCAGTTTAAGTAGTAACTGGCACTTAAACAGAACTTGTTTTTGTGTTACAATGAACAAATTAGGAATTATAGTTATATTAATAATAGAATTATGTAGTGAGGTGTCATTTGGACTTTTTTCAGGTAAAATTAAGAAAATTGTATTAAGAAATCATTTATATGTAAAAATATGCATGTAAATTAAAATTTCGATTTTCTCTTTTTCTTGGTTTCATGTTTTTAATTTTAGTATAAGTAGTGACCTCTTGAATAAAATATTCAAATACTATTCATCTCAATATAGCCATAGCTCCAATTTGTCCTCACTGAGAAATTGTAGCTATTGTTATTTATTTTTGTACTATTAAAAAAAATCCTTGTAAAGTTTAATGAACTATTGAGGCATTGTTTACTATACTTACTTTTGCATGTCTTATTAGCAATATTGTTAGGAAATCATAAAAAATTCCTCCACCAAAAAGTCTAGAAGAAATTTAAAATGAATACCTTCATAGTAGAAACCTTTAATTTTATGGAGAGAGTAATAATATTATTTACTTGCACTTAAATAGGTGATACATGTACTGATAAACGAACAAAAGAACACGGTACCTGTATAATTATAAATGAATGTCCAAAAGTAATTGAAGACCTAAGGAAAAATATTTTTCCCACAACATGTGGATTTCAAGGGACAGATGTTTTGGTTTGTTGTCCAAAATTAAAAGAGAAAACTGTCAGAAAACCTGGGCAAATATCAGATGAAAGTACGTACTTAGTTAATACGTAATTATAATGTATCTCAAAGTTCAATTATAGTGTGTAAAATATATTCGCAATATGTTTGGTCCAAGGAATTGAGTCCTACACTGTTAGCAGGAGCTGAAGATATTGCCAGAAATGAATGTCCTTTTGATAGGTTAGAGTTAGTTGTTGGAGGAGCTCCAGCTTCTCGAAAAGAATTTCCTCATATGGTAATGAAACGTACAATAATAACGCACAGCTCCTGTATGGTTTATATTTGGTGATTTTAAGGTTCAGTTAGGATATGGTCGAAATCCAATTGTATGGGGTTGCGGAGGTTCTTTAATTAGCAACCAGTATGTTCTAACAGCAGCTCACTGTACTTATGACAGATCTTTGTAAGAGAAAAGTTTGTTTTCAAAAAACATTTCTTCAATAATTTATTTTAAGGGGCGAAGTACTCTATGCTCGCATGGGAGTTACAGATCTAGATGATCCAGAAAATTTACAACAATACAGAATTTCTGAGGCTATACCACATCCATCCTATCGAGTGCCAAATAACTATCATGATATAGCTTTACTAAAATTAGAAAAGTCTGCACAATTAAATTCTTGGGTACGTCCAGCTTGTCTGTATAAAAGTGTCAAATCGCCATGGAGCAAAGCAATAGCTTCTGGCTGGGGAAAAACTTCTTTTGGAGGGTCTGATAGCTCAATACTTCTTCGAGTTGTTTTAGAATTGTATAATCAAACTTATTGTACAAAAGTTTATCGACAAGAATCAAGGACAAGTAAACTGCCAGAAGGAATTAAAGATGACTTGATGATTTGTGCAGGACATTCGAAAGATTTGAAAGATACCTGTTCAGTAAGATTTATTTACTATATATTCAATATTTATTTATTAGGTAGTAGCACGCCGCTAGTAATAACTAAATAAGTTTAACCAAATAAATGGGCCGCCGCAGTCATATACTATCAGATGGCGCTTATAATAGGTTCCCTGTTTTAGCATTAATTTAAATGAAGGTTTTCAAACTTGAATGGACTCTGTACTTAATATTGAAAATTGTTATATGATATACAAAAAACAGGAAGTATTTCTCCTTCTAAAAGGAACCCAATATACCCATATTGGCTGAATATGTGATAACAAAGCAAAAAAGCCAAAATTATTGAGCACTCATTATGTAAAGTACAGTGGAAAAATACGTTCTATAGTAATTTAAATTACAATTAGCAGTTTATGTTGAAAGATAAAATACAAATATGTATTTACCCTTTCATATATTTTGACTGCATAAGAATAATAGATTTTTTTAAAAATTACTTACAAAGAGATTAAAGAGAAATAAATTCCACAAGGAGTAAAAATATTCGTTAACAAAAAGGAGTGCAAGTGTTTTATGTCCTAAAAATATCAATAAAACAAATACGACAACTATTAACAATGTAAAAGTTATTCTAATTTCGTTGTTTTAATGGTTCTTATTTATTCTGAAATATAGAAAGGGGTATTTTTCGGTACTTTGTACAATTTTGTTCTAAAACAAGAGATACTGTAAGCAGATTTTCGCTTTTTGTTGTTGCAATACAGGGATTAAATACGAAAATTGTTATTTTGAAATCTCCCTGGTATATTTGAATTCTGATAACTTATTGAAAAAGTCACAGTCACATCTTACCAATCTTTGTATATATAAACCACTTTACGAATTTAGTTTTTTTCTAAATTCGATAATTTGTGAGCTATAAACCAAATATATGCTGTTTTAATTCATACATTTATTTCCTATTTATTAAATTCGTTTTTCAGTCACATATTAAAAAATATATACTTTCCTATTTAAATTTCATATAGTAAACTTGAAAAACTTAAGTTTTATTATTCATATAAGTTTTTATTAGCAGGTTTTGGAAATTATTTCTGCAAATTTGAGGCAGCATAGCTAGTGTCCAATATATCAAGATATTGTAAAATATCACTCTTCAATTAAGTGATAAAATACATCTGGTGCATTTTAATAGAATTGCTTTATTAATATGTAATATGGAACAGATATATTGAAGACCAAAATTAAAGAGAATTTCAGATACCTGTTAATTAGAATATTTGAGACAATTACATGATCTACAAAATTGGCGGATTCATCGGTTTTTGCGGAATTACATAAAAAACAAGACATATTATATCTAATATGAAACAATAGCTAACTTAATTCTGGACGTACGTAAGTGTCATCCGTGCAATCGGGCATTAAAGATTTAAAAGTAAAACCCTATAAAGTTCAAAATGTTTTATGTAGAAACATGATTGATATAACAAAAACTTATTTAGATAATTTTTATGAGCTTTACTTTTATTTGTACTACTTGCTACTATTATTACTTCCTTAATTTCCATAACCTACTAATAAAAATTTATTACAGAAATCAAAATTAGACCTTTCTAGCTTACATTTAAAAAATTATTACACTGACAAGTTCTAACATATTTCCGAAAAGCTGACGGAAAGACGAACTCAATATTTAAAATAGTTTGGATCATATCTCAGATACTAACATATAGGGTGTCCCTAAATTGCATAGCCAAAATGATACTGAAGATTGCTTGCGTATAAATAAGCCGATTTAACTAAACTTCCTTTAGTGCAAAAGTTGATAATAATGAAGCTACAGGATGTCAAAATTTTAAAAATAAATCATTTTTTCTTTCGTATCTTTCGACTGCTTCGAACTAATTTCATAAAATTTCGTAAATGAGGGTTTCTTGGGATGAGAAATTCAAATTTATCAACGATTTTGTAGTATCTCTTAGAGGGCGCCACCCGCGACGATTAGGACCTCTTTAAACCGCTACAACTTTTTTGTGGTATCCTGTATGTCATTTATGATTTGAAAACTCTTTTCTCCCATCTTTTCTGCTTAAAAAAGATATATCACATTGAAGTCCCTGGGAGCCACGATTTCTAAGAGAAATAATTCTAAAACTGATGATGCATACAAATTATCATAGTGAAACGAGAGGTGTTATTAGGTCCAAAAAAAAATTTTTTTCAATTTCACTGACTATTTGACTTAAAACTAATAATTTTTAATCTTTTAAGTGTTATTTCATTGTTTTTGGGGATAAAAAGTAAGATAAATTAGGAAAGCTATTTTGGTTCTCTGAAAATTTGCATACATCATCAGCTTTAGAATTATTTTTCTCGGAAACTTTGGCTCCTAGCGACTTCTAGTTTCTATGTTAAGAGATTTTCACTAATCAGTTTATACGTTTTATACAAATTGTCATATACCTATGATTCGAGGGGAATCCTAAAATTATCAATTTTCATAATTGCTCCATATTACAAAAACAAAAAATGCTACGAAAAAATCAGTTTGTCGGATCCTCTGCTATAAAAAAAAATAATACAGTGTCCTAAAAATTGTGTCTTTCTATATTCAATAACATGCGAAACCCTGTAAATATAACGAAATTGAGAAATTCTATACATAATAACAAAACCTCAAATATCACATTCTTGCATCGACAACATTTACACATTAATTTTGTATGATCACTTTGCGTCGTGTTTTTACCGAAATTTTTTTTATTCATATAAAAAACAATTTAATTATTTAAGGGTGATTCTGGAGGACCTTTGCAAGTTTACTATTCTGGAGGAGAAAAAAATATGTCCTGTATGTATGATATAATTGGAGTAACGTCTTTTGGAAAAGGATGTGGATTTGGAGTGAATATTCCCGGGGTTTATACTAGAGTAGCGAATTATTTGAAATGGATTGAAGATACCGTATGGCCAATTGAATAGGCAGAATAAATAAGTGTTATTGGATTTTAAATTAGATGTGTTAAAGCGTCATGGTTCCATAACCCTTTTTTTACTTTAACAAATTAAATACAATAATAAACATCCTCTCTTTGACCCAGAAATAACATTTATTAAAATTTTTGTACTTTACAAAAATGTTGTTTCATAGTTTCTTGTTTTTCTTATTTGATTTTGCTTTATGTAAGTATATTTTTTATTACTTATCCCGCTAAATTTTAATATTCTACTTTAAACAGGCAGTACTGTTTGTCGTTTATCTAATAATGATGTGGGACAATGCATCAAAAAATCGTTTTGTCCTAATTTGAACGAAGTAGAACTAATATATTGTGAAAATGGCGATATTTGTTGCAAAACATTTCAAAAAATTATGACTCCACTAGAACAATCATCCGCCAATACGATTGAAGTCGTTATTTATGCCAATCAAGATTCTCTATTCGCAAATCAGTCCAATACACAAAACTCAGCAGAATCTACCGCTAGTATACCTGTGACTCCTTTAATTGGTTCATCTGTAATTCCATTAAATCATTCTAATACTCTACAGGCATCAGACACAACTTTGTCAGCAACACCTACACCAACTGAAAATCCTAAATCTAGTATATCTACCAAATCTCCTGAAAATAATAGTTCCATTCCAAATCTGTCAACTGCAACCTTAATACAGGCTTCGTTACCATCTGGATTAGATGAAAATCTTACCACGAGCTCACTTCCACCTGCAACTAACGAAGCTCAAATTTCAGTTAGTAATTCTACCACAATACAAATCAAAATCACAGTAGTTGCTCCTACTGACAATTCTAAACAAACCCCAATTTCACTAACTAATACTAATGCTCACTTAAGTTCTCAGTGTGTGAACAATTGCTCTGAAAATTCTGACCAACTATCATCTCCTACTGGAAATTCTAACAAATCATCCATCTCAGAACCACCCCCTTCAGATATACCTTTCATTTCCACTTTAAATAATTCCTTAAATGCTATTAAAGACGTTTCGGAAAATATTACTCAGTCTTGTGCTTGTCCATTAAGTGAAACTATCAATGTAACACAAATTGGAGGTAAGTCTAATTTTTTCTTTTTAATAAAAAATTAATTTTTATTAATATCTTTAAAATCGTTTGCGATATTGAAATGAAATTTGCTGTTTTCATAATTAATATAGATGCATTTTTTTATGCAAAAATTTTATTCTTAATGTCACCAGTGGCATACATACGGACACATCATAGCGTATACTTAAAAAAAGACATGGTACGCCACTGATTTTTCTCAAAATAAAATCACGTCTGATTTTTTCATTCGATTTGGAAGAAAAAGCTCAGTTGATTCTTTTTCTTGCGACGCATCGATTTTTAGTAAAAAATAAAAACTCTTGACATGCATATTTTGTAATGATTTTAATACCACATAATAAATGGACCGCCTTTGGGAGCTGACACCATCTGTATATGGGGAATTACAAGTTTAAAAAATCTGAAAAAACTCACATAAAACTTTATCGACCTGATCTACCTTTGGAACATATTTTCAATTTTGTGGCACTTCCGGTTATACTGGAAGTGGTCGTCAACTTCCTTATTTTAAATGAAACCCCCCATTTTTAATGGTATTTTTGGATTTCCATAATTATGTTTAATAATTTTTTTATCGGATTTTCTCCGATAATGGAGTGAATTATCACGAAAAATTCCTTATATCGAAATCGATTTTATTATTGATCAGAAAATGAGAAATGTCAAAGTGACATTTTGATGTGACTATCAAAACATGTAGATTAGGTGAGACTTCAAAAGGGGACAATTTTCAGGAACTTACAAACGGTTGGATTTAGGGATAGGGTCATGTTATAAAAGTTGTAGATTTTTGGATTCTTTACACGATGCCGTCGAAGAAATTGGAGCATTCCATTTGAAATAAGCAAGTTATTGCCGTTTGAAATGATGTAACTTCGGATGCATATCTCGGGGGTTCAGAAAGACTTTTTTCGAAATTCAAACATGTCAATAGGTAGCTCATTGAGTCCTTTTGGAGCTCCAGAAGACTCATTCCGAAATTCGCAACAGTTAGGGCACAGCATCGATTTCCGTGGTTACCTACAGCTGTCAAAAATTGCTATTTTTCTTGAATAACTCAGAAACGATAAATTTTAGACACAAGACACCTCACATAAACTGGCCTTAAAATTTGACGAGAAATCCAAAAATGCCATTAAAAATGGGGGGTTTCATTTAAAATAAGGAAGTTGACGGCTACTTCCGGTATAACCGGAAGTGTCACAAAATTGAAAATATGTTCCAAAGGTAGATCAGGTCGATAAAGTTTTATGTGATTTTTTTCAGATTTTTTAAACTTGTAATTTCCCATATACAGATGGTGTTAGCTCCCAAAGGCGGTCCCTTACATATGTATGTGGTACATATCGATGAATAATTGGGTTCCTTACTAAAACTTTAACAGTCTGTATCTTAGTAATGAAGGCGAATTTCCAAATTTTCAACACTTCATTTTCAATTTGTTTTTACTTCCTGAGTCACATCCTAAAGGTATGAGCTTGAATTTCGGAACACCCTGTATGTAATTTTCATAAAAACTCATTTTATTAACACTATAATGTCGTGCACATTTTGGATTATTTAATTAATTATCTTCAGATAATAAAACAGTAGTTATTAAAACTGATCATGAAAATATCGTTGCTGAACCTTCTGGCTCAAATAAGCAATATTCAAATAATGAATCTATAGCAATATCTGCCGAAGAATTAAATGACGCCACAATTTTCTTCGATAATAGTAAGTTTAATTAATTAAAGCAAAAAATTTTATTAAAAAGCTGTAAAATACTCTTTTAGAATGTGAAATGTATCATTCTCCGAAAGTTACTAACTTTAGTACTAATAATAATACTCCAATTGTTATGATATATGGTGGAAAAGATTCTGAAGAAAAAGAGTTCCCACATATGGTTGTCAAGACTTATAAAGCAATTCAACAAATTAAGTAAAAAGTTTTTAGGCTGCTCTTGGTTATGGGGAGCAATCCGATAATGAGTTTTTTTGTGGAGGAAGTTTGATTTTAGAAAATTTTGTTTTAACTGCAGCACATTGTCTTGTTTCGAAAATGTAAGAAATATTAGAATGAATTTGCCAACTTATATTTACTTTAATGTTATTGCAGTGGCCCTGTACGATATGTAAAATTGGGCATCGTTGATTTATTTCAATCTTCTTCAAACAATGTTCAAATTTTAAATGTGATGCAGACTTTCCAACATGAACAATACAATAGTAATACCCAATATCACGATATAGCACTTTTGAAATTAAATGGTTCAGTTGTTATCACGGATTATGTGAGGCCAATTTGTTTATTTTCTTCTAACAATTATGAGGACAGAAATATAGTTGCAACAGGTATATTGGTTTGAACAGAGAATAGAGTTTTAGTTGTTTGATGTATAAACAGGTTGGGGTAAAACTGAAAATGAAGCAGTCAGTGTCAACTTGCAAAAAGTGGGCTTGGAGCTTTTTACACAGAGAGAGTGTCAAGTGGCTTATCAAAATGTTCCTAAAGAACATCTACCTTTAGGTATTCAAGAATCGATTCAGATATGTGCTGGAAGTCATTCAAAAAATTCCGATACTTGTCAAGTAAGTACAGTTTGTTCTGTAACAAACAACGTAATCTAAAAATAAAATATTTTATTAAAAAAATTTATTGCCTACTTCTAAGAAGAAATGAATCGCAGTGTTTTATTAAGAAAGATATGACTCATTTCTACTTATTTATATATTTGTTACGGACAATGTGGGATACTGGTCATTGTTAACAATGCCCGGGTAATGTAGACAATGACCGCTTCTATTAGCCATTTTAGGAGCTATTTCAAAAATAACCACATTGACCGGATATTTCCAACAATAACCATGTTGCCCTCGGCAAAGTAGGTAAATATGTACGTACATCTAGAATTTTCAGTTTGCGAATTTATATTTTATTAACTTACAAAATAATAATGTTATACATTATAAGAAGAGTACGTAGGGCCCATAATGCTTTAGCACTCTTTTCACTAACAAGAAAAAAATATACGATTTTGCTCTTCTAAATGCATTATCTAACACAATAAGTCCGGGGCTTTTCTTTGTTTTTTTCCTTTTATTTTTTTTTCGATCTATAATGCTTTAGGAATTCTTTATTTGCAAAAACTTACATTATTGGCCTTATAGAACCATAATTTATTAAAGTAAAACAAGAAACCAAACCAGGCCTTAGCCTTACCTTAGCTTATTAAATCGACCTACCTAAGTAACATATCATAACAGAAATAAATTTAAAAAATAAAAATAAAGAAAAAGCATTCATTTTGTTAGATAATGCCTTAAGAAGGACAATAGTATGTTTTTTCATTCTATAAATGATAAAGGTGCTAAAGCGTTATGTCACCTAGTACATATTTTTAAATGCTTTTGTTGAAGCATGCATGTATATCAATAAGGTGACTTCACAAAGAAGTTAATTCTGACATGGTAAACATAGAATCTGCTTTGCCCAATATAGTACGGGCATTGTTCACAATGACCAGTCAATAGAGGAAATGAAGTGAACTATTTTACTATTTCCTACAATGACCAATAGAAGCGGCCATTGTTTACATTGCCCAAGCATTGTTAACAATGCCCGGATTTCCCACATTGCCCGTAACTTATATATACATATATGTATAGGTGTAGAAATTGAGAGTCCCAATTTCTATATATTTTGGTGAAGGATAATTTGAATAATATAAAATTTGTAATAAATTAGTGAGGAAACGTCTATTGTACTCACACATTTCTTTCTTAATTTTAACTTTTTAATATATAAAATAAACATCAGTTAAAAAATGTTTAAGCAGATTTTTGATAGACTTTTTAGTTATTTACATTATATTTAAAAAGTGCCTGTATTTTATTTTTATTCAATATTTTTTATATCTAAGGGAGATTCAGGAGGTCCAATACAAATCCGTAAAAACAATCGTTGGTATCTGATTGGAATAACTTCAGTTGGTTTGCAATGTGGCATTGTCAATTCCCCAGGAGTTTATACTAGAATATCTGCATATTTCTCATGGATAAAGGAACGAATTTCCAATTAAAACAAAATGATAAGTATACACTTTATTAACAAAGCTGGTTATTTGCAAATATATTTTTTTTCAATCAGAACTTCTATTATATTAATAACTATAAAAATTACTCCTAAAACTAAATGAAAAACTCCATATACTAAGAATTGCCCTCGAGGAGCTAACGCAAATCCACCTGCACTCACCACTATTAAAGTTAAAATCGTTTGAAAAACTAATGCCAAAAATGTATTTAAACCAAAAATTAAACCGTAACTGTCTTCATCAATTTGTTTGGCAATTTCGCTACTCACTATCGTAATGACAAAGTGAAATATCGCTCCAAAAACTACATAAGAAGCGTAACTAACCCAAAGATAGTGAGTTTGTGAAGAAATGATCATCAGCCCACCTTGTATCAGAGAACATGCAGACAAAAGTAGTTCTCCTCGATTTCTCCAATTGACTTTAGTCAAAACACCGGCAAATAAAGCTCCTAAAAATCCTATAATAGTGAGAACAGATTCAATGGCTCCATTATAAATATCTCGTTCCTCCCCTGGACTAGTTATGGCATTCCACAGGGGCTGCATATAGGTTTGCACTTGGACGAAGCCACACGTGGTTACTGAAAACCATATGGACCATTTTAAGGTATATTTATTGGAATAAGCATGTTTAAAATGGCCCCACATCATTTGGAAGGCATGGCCTGCTTTGCTACGATTATTCAGTAACGCGGAGTCTTCCTGATGGAAATAAATTGATTTTTTTATTGGCGGCAGTAAAAAACTCCAGAGCGTTGCAGCTATTACGGCTGTAATAAATAAATGTATAAATAAGATAAATTTGTTGGAACTTTTAAATGAGACGAAACAATAAATTATAGCAAAAATGTTCAATCTTCAAACTGAGAAAAAATTATTTAAACTAATAGTATTTTTAACTCATGTTTTTTAAAAAAAAGCTGTAATTCCTAAACTTATTCTTGTAGATATTTATAAAATTTAAAGTTAGCACTATTTATACGTCAATTCTTCTCATATAATTTCTCGCAAAATAAAGAAATATTTAATAAATTAATTAATATAATAATAATAATTACACAGTGNTCAATTTGTTTGGCAATTTCGCTACTCACTATCGTAATGACAAAGTGAAATATCGCTCCAAAAACTACATAAGAAGCGTAACTAACCCAAAGATAGTGAGTTTGTGAAGAAATGATCATCAGCCCACCTTGTATCAGAGAACATGCAGACAAAAGTAGTTCTCCTCGATTTCTCCAATTGACTTTAGTCAAAACACCGGCAAATAAAGCTCCTAAAAATCCTATAATAGTGAGAACAGATTCAATGGCTCCATTATAAATATCTCGTTCCTCCCCTGGACTAGTTATGGCATTCCACAGGGGCTGCATATAGGTTTGCACTTGGACGAAGCCACACGTGGTTACTGAAAACCATATGGACCATTTTAAGGTATATTTATTGGAATAAGCATGTTTAAAATGGCCCCACATCATTTGGAAGGCATGGCCTGCTTTGCTACGATTATTCAGTAACGCGGAGTCTTCCTGATGGAAATAAATTGATTTTTTTATTGGCGGCAGTAAAAAACTCCAGAGCGTTGCAGCTATTACGGCTGTAATAAATAAATGTATAAATAAGATAAATTTGTTGGAACTTTTAAATGAGACGAAACAATAAATTATAGCAAAAATGTTCAATCTTCAAACTGAGAAAAAATTATTTAAACTAATAGTATTTTTAACTCATGTTTTTTAAAAAAAAGCTGTAATTCCTAAACTTATTCTTGTAGATATTTATAAAATTTAAAGTTAGCACTATTTATACGTCAATTCTTCTCATATAATTTCTCGCAAAATAAAGAAATATTTAATAAATTAATTAATATAATAATAATAATTACACAGTGTGTCCCGCTTTTCATAAATATACCCTAATAACTTAGTTATTAATAATGCGATTTTCTTCAATTTTGGTTGGTAATTGTATGTTGGAAAAATAAACTAACTGGCATCGTAAAAATTTCATTAGCCATTGGCGGTAACAAAGTGTTAAGGGGTAAAAGGGGGTCGATTTTTCATCAAAAGGATGTTAAGGCTTATTTTAGATAATTTTTTTTATATTTAGATTCAGCATCCCCAAAAACCCCTTAATCCATATTCTCAAAAAAAAATAATCGATAACGGTTAAGAAGAGTTGTTGAAAAATGTATTGTCTTAGAAGGTTAATATATGGAATAGACCAGAATTTTAAAAATGTACTTTTCTTCGTTTGTTATTCTAATTAAATAAAGTTTATTAAATATATTTTTTTGAGAAAATGGATTAAGGGATTTTTGTGGATACTGAATCTAAATATGAATAAAAAAATATCTAAAATAAGCCCTAATATCCTTTTGACAAAAATCGACCCTTTTACCCCCTAACACCCTTTTACCGCCAATGGCGAATGAAAATTTTTATTATGCCAGATAGTTCATTTTTCCAACATACAATTACCATCCAAAATTGAAGAAAATCGCATTATTAATAACTGAGATATCAGGGCATATTTATAAAAAGCGGGACACACTGTATAGTTCTTAATAAACAAAGAACTAAATTGTGGTTGATTTCCATTTCCATTGTCTATTTACAGCAAGTAACACTGTAAACAGACAAAGTTTTTGCTACTTAAATTAACCTTCCTAATTTTGATATATCTATTCTTTCTAAGACCTCGAAAAACATATGTATTTTTTCGTTGTCAATCAAAATCTTTTAAGAGCCCATTTAATGAGTATTATTATAACTTTTTAAATTTCCAAATAATATTTAAAATTGATTCTTTATTTATAATCCTTTTTTAATCTATTTTTCCAGCTATATTTTAAATCACGCCATGCCTAGATCGTATGTGTAAAACAATACAATTACCTTGAATCACATTTATAAGTAAGATAAGCTAAGATTAGGTTGTGCTGGTAAACCCATTGGAATTTATTTTACGATAGAATACTGCGTCTAAATTTAGAACACAATCTAAAAACAGTAGCATATGCCGATCCTAGTCAAGGTAAAGACTAGGATATTGCTTAAGGATAGAGCGAGCGTCACAATAAATGCGACACTCCATGAAATGGACATTGAAGTGGTCAGATGACGACAAGCTAAGGGATTATTGGTTTATCTATATGAGGAGACTAGGTCAGGCCCAGAGTGCAGATTGTTGGTACTCCACAAAGGAACACAATATGTTCTAGTGGGAGAGAGAGTCAAAGTAACTACAGACCGGGCCTACTACAGAGAAGGATATAAGGGAAGGAATCATGGAGCATGAACAGTCTTCTGAAACTTCTGCTGCGAAAAAAGATTATCGCTCGATTCCCGGTGTAATACCGTGGCAGGGAAAACATGGAAAATGAAAAGTTAAACCAAAAACGAAACGGAATTGACTGAACTTCTTTAATTCTGGAGTAGTGCCCGATGAGTAATTCTAAGATTACAACTAGAGATGTCTTGAGCAATTTCTGGAGGGGATCCAGGAAGAGCGAAGTTTGATAGTATGGGATTGCCCATATACTGAATACCATATTCTCGAGTCCGACTTATTATAACTTCACCAATTGGGGTCAATGCGTAAATGAATTTTTCTCCTTTGGAAAAAAGCTTGGTTTTTGCGACAAATAGTAAGTTAATAAAATGACTCATGTCACCTTACATAAAAATACTGCTTAAGGTAAAATCGTATTAAACATACGACCTAGGTTTTTTATATAAGACTTCGTGCACGGTCTGTAACATACGGTGTGTCTCCGGATAAATCCAATTAAATTTGTAAATTTCTTTGGTTTTGGATTTTAAGAAAAAGTAATTCTTTTTATAAAAAGCTCTGGATATTTTGAAAAGTGAGTATCTACATTGAAATCTTTAAAATAAAATACAGTGCAGCAAAAAATAAGAATAAATATTTTCGTTTCTGGTAAAGTAAAATGTCATTTTTTAGACTAAACAAAAAAAAATTATGTTTATATTTATTTTAACGTTTTCCTATCTTTTTCTACATTGCATATAATTTCTCAATTTGAAAGGTATATTTACGCTTTTTTAGAATAACAAAACTTTCTTTTGTTCAATGAAGTTTTAATCACAGCAAGCAAATCTTCCTAAAATTTTGAATTGGTTCATAATTCTTCATTCTAGGCAATTTTTCTTTGTAACATTTTGTCGAATCATTTACAAAAAAAATACTTACCTGAAAGGAAAATTTCCTATTTTTTGCTATATCTACTGTATATTATTTCGAAGTTTTAATTGCAAAGGTTTTTTTGAAGAATTTGTAACTTTTTTCCGTATTTTTTCCATATTTTTAAAAAATCACAAAAATAAATTTAGTGAAGTACCATAACATATCAAAATTTCGGAATAATGAAATGGATTCGAATTTAAAAGTGATTGATTTGACATGGAATGCACCATAAGCTTAAATTTAAGAGTACCACCTGAATGCTTTTCGGTACTCGAAGAAAAATCCATATTAAAATTTAACAGTCTGAGAACAGAACTGTTTGTTGATATTGTTATTTTTAATTAAAAAAATAGTTCTTTACCTCCCAAAGTAATGTAATTTAGTTGTCTGTAATCCATGACGTCAAAAGATATCAATAATTGACCTAAAATGCCTGAAATTGCACGGCCTGCCAAAATAGCAGCTCGGGTATGAGATGTCACTTGCTGGTAATACTGTTTGTCGACTTTAGCATAAATATATGTGTAATAGGCTACTTCACAAGCCATAAAAGCACCGTAAAACACCTACAATTAAATACAGAAACATATATAAGAAAACAAATGTAATTTTCATAAATTCTTTTGTAGTCGTAGACATTTTTTAATTTTAGGATTAATAAAAAGAAATGTCAAACTTATCAAATTCTACCTATTACATCTTTAATGAATAACCAGAAACTGCTACCAATATACACCTCAATACCACTAATTGTAAGGAATAAAATATTCTTTTCAGTTTAACGGAAAATGCATTGGAATTAGATATTTAAAAAATGAAAAAACTTAGAATGAACTCAAAATATGTATTCATACGTATCTGTAGGAAAAATTTTAATGTGATAAAGCAATAAATATTCAAACCGTACTCTGTATGAAACTTTTTTTACTTTTTCAATTTCTGTGTCAACTACCTACCTAGTATATACATAATTTTAAAGATATACAAGGCGTCCACATACGATGTTTAATAATTATTAATCCTAGATAAAAAGTGAAAAGACGATATTTACTTCATTTTTCCAAATTTATAATCTAAAATATTTATTATACAATATACAGGGTGTCTTTAAATGATCTGTATGAAATTCTACCACAGATTCCTGGGACGAAAATATGACGATTTAACCCAACTTATCTTAGTCTAAAAGTTGGTACTAACGGAGCTACAGGACGTCAAAGTAGAAAAAAATAATCACATTTTCTTTATTATCTTTCGATCGCCTCGACCGAATTTTATGCAATTTAGTATAGGGGGATTTTTTCGGACGAGAAATTCGAACTTGTCGACGATTTACGTATATCTTCTAGAAGGCGCCACAAGTAACGGTTTGAATTCCTTTAAGTTTCTACAACTTTTTTGAACTACACTGTATGTCATTTTGGACTAGAAAAATTTTCTTCTCTGTCTTTTCTAATTAATAAGGGTATACTTTATTGAAATTTCTACAAGGTTCTGAGAAAAAAGGATCTAAAGTTTTTAATACATGCAAATTATTACAGTAAAACGAGAGCTATTTTTAAGTCTAAGAAAAAACTTTTTTTTTTATTGCAGACTATGCAGACTTTAAACTACTAGCTTTTAATCTTTGAAGTGTCATTTCTTGGTTTTTGAGAATAAAAACTAAGACAAGTTAGAAAAGTGATTCTTGTCCTCCGAAAATTTGCATGCATTATGAACTTTAGATGCTTTTTTCTAAGAAACCCTTGCTTACAGAGACTTCAATAAAGTATACCTTTTTTAACTAGAAAAGATAGGAAAGAAAAATTTTCTAGTCCAAAATGACATACAGTGTAGTACAAAAAAGTTGTAGAAACTTAAAGGGATTCAAACCGTTGTTTGTGGCACCTTCTAGAAAATATATGTAAATCATCGACAAATTCGAATTCCTCGTTCAAAGAAACCCCCCTATACCAAATTGCATAAAATTCGGTCGAGACGATCGATAGATGACAAAGAAAATGTAATTAATTTTTCAACTTTGACACCCTGTAGATCCGTTAGTATCAACTTTTGGACTAAGGTAAGTTAGGTTAAATCGTCATATTTTCGCTTCAGAGATCTGTGGTAGAATTTTGTACAGACCATTTACAAACATCCTGTATACCGTAAAGTTTCTAAGATATTTACACGTGTTAATATGTCCATTTAATGGAGCATTCTATAAGTATATACTAACTTTCAAAAAAAAATACGTAAAAAAAACTTAATAATATGTGGTATCTTCCTTTAAATTAATGCATTTCTGTATGCAACGTGACATACATAAAATTAAATTGTCAATATCCTTTTATGATATTGTATCCCCGGTAATCTGCAGCTACTCGGCGGAGTTCATCTATGATTTCTGTAGTACGAGCTAAGCGTTGAAATCTCCAACGCATCATATTCCATAGATGTTCTATTGGTCATATATCTGGAGATCAAGCCAACCAAAACAAGATACCTATAATTTTCGATTTCCAAGTATAATACGTCAAAGTAAAGTTGACTACATGTGGTGGTCGGGCATTATTCTGTTGGAATGGGCTTCCAGAATGGACGCGCATGTATGAAACAAGAACTGGTTCTAAGTATGTGTATCCCTAAGTATTTAATCAGCCATGAATGAAAACGAAAAGAGACGAACTACTATAATATATGGCACCCCAATCCATGACACCTGATATTAAATCAGAATGGCGCTTTTCCACAAAATTCAAATTTAATCACTGCCCTCTACGCCTTCTAATCGTTCATTCGATTACCATAAACAAAGTCGGCTCTTATCACTGATGGTCCTTCTTCATTCATCCATCCTCAAAAGACACTACTTCAGTCGAGCTACTTTACATTTTCGTGTTGAAAACCAACGCATAGGATGATATGAATTTAGTTCGAAACATCGATTCTATGATGTATCATACTAAGGAAAATTCTTCGATTTAGAATGGCTATCCAGTTACCGGGAAGAGATGGAATCGTTTCAAACGGGGCGTCTCACTGAACGATAAAATCGCCAGTATTTTTGTTGGTTCGTTATTCTTGGGAGGCCACCACCACAATGACGATTTACTAACCCTTAGTTAGACTAATCTCTCTAAGCTTTTAGCACTGTTGATGCGTTTTGACCCAATCTTCGCGAAATTCCAGAGATAAGTAAACCTGCTGCATGGAAAATTCCCCTACATATACGAGACATTTTGTACCAAAAAATGTGAACAAAACACGAATAATAATGTCTTTGACGCTATGTGCCTCTGGAAAAAGTAGCGAAAAAAATTATCTAGGATTAATACTTATTGAGCTATTGTCCGCTAACGTCTTAACATAACATCGTGTATACTGTTAATTACGTCATACCACATTTTTTCTTGAATCTACCGTAATAGTTCTACTAAATACATAAAATATTGTTCAAATTTATCAAACCTCATATTCTTAAGTAGTTTGTATATCTAAATATAGATTCGTATCATTTT
>JABRWK010000196.1:114147-149241 GCA_013372445.1 Hypothenemus hampei | reverse complement strand
CACAAAACACACTGACACAGTTAAAGGAATCAGAGAAATAACAGCTCCAGATTTTTGTGCTTTTCAAATGGAATTGAAAAATGGAATTTTAGTAACTGTAACAATAAATAGTCATGCAACAGGTAGCACTTTTCAACAAGAAATAATGGTTTGCAGTAGCATTGGACATCTAGTGGTAAATTTGAGACTTTTGATGCAAACCATATTTGAAACTAAACGTGTATCTACAGGTTCGAGGTGGTGATTTATTTGGTAAAAAGGATAAAAATAGCGAAGAAGTAATATATTTGGACGTGGAGGATATGAAATGTTCTGTTCCAAACTCAACTTTACCTAAAACCTATGTTAAAGGTTTATGTAAAATGGTTTCTGCACTTAGAGAAGCATTTTTACCAATAAACGATCAGGCTGGGTGGATTAAAGAACCAGGTACTGCAATTACTTCGAATAGAAATATTCTTTTTATAATTTGTGAATTAGTCTGTACAGCAGCAAATTTTGAGGACGGATTATACGTTCAAGCTGTTCTGAGTGCCATAAGGGAATCCGCCCTAAACAAGCAATGGGTTAAAGTAACGGTGATGACAGAGCAACCTGACAAAAATGAATTGCTTAGTGCAGTTGTTAGAAGAACTGCAATTTCCATGTCGTAAGCTTTAAGTTTTCCACTGCAAATGACCACATAATAACGGTTCATTTCAAAAAATTGTAAAAATCATTTAAATATTGTATCAAATAGTAAAATTATTACCCTTTGTTTCAGCAAAGGTGCCACCCTTTTAGTTATCTATGCTGTTAAATTTTAAAGTTTAAGCTTAAATGTCTAACTGTTCGTTTATCATACTCTCACATCTGTTCCAGATTTTTTATGTACATATATTTATTATTAATTCCTAAAAATTAAACACATAATAGTTGACAATTTTAATTTTTCGTTTATACCTCAATATTTGTGATTCAGTTGAAATTGATGAATTTTATGAATGCAATTTTGTCGCATGTTATTATTATGTTTTAGTTGTGCGAGTATTGCATGCCTTGAACGATGTATTAATTGCTGAATGCGCAATACAGAATAAGTCATAAATTATATGTTGAAAAAAGTTATCTCTCAAGGCAATATACATTGCTTTCGAAAAGTAAGGAATAAATTGGATAAAAATTTGGATTAGTCGATCAATTTTATTATTGAAGTATATTTAAAAGGTGAGTCAAGTAAGCGATACGACGTCAGTAATTTTTTTTTAATGGTGACCCCTACTTATTATTAAGTATTAAATTTAAATCATAATATAACTGTACATAAAGAGAATTTTTGAAAAAAAATGACCTTCAAGCTTAAAAATTACAATGTTTTAAAAAAGAAAAATTGCACGGAAATAACTAAAAAATGTTTTTAAATTATGTGCTAATAACTGATTAAAATCTAGAAAAAATTAACTATATTTCAGGCTAAGTCAGTAATCATTTAGTCAAAAAAAATGTTAAATGTGATTATTGAAAAACGTTTAATACTTATTTAAGTTCTTAATGGGAATAGCCCATTAGTAAAGTACTTTTTCCAGAATTGAGTAAAAATGTCGGGAATTTATGACATCTATCTAAATCGTTTTCATAATTATTATCAAAAAATAAGCAGTTTCTTATGATATTTTTAACAAAGTTTTCTCCGAGTTTATTAGAACTCCTTCCGTTATTCATAAATTATTAAGACAAGAAAAATTCGATATACTTAAAATACAATTAGTGCATGAATACTTGAAAAACGATTACGATTGACAAAATGAGTTTCGTTTACTAAAGCAAGAATTATATATAACAATTTTGTGAAGCAACTAATTTTTTTTTAATGAAGACACTTTCACTCTAAAGGGACTATCAATAAACAAAACTTTCAACATTTGCCTACCAAGATTCACCACTTGATGTTGAAGTCTTATACCGAAAATCCTTAAAATGTTAATGTTTTGTGTACCGATAAGGTTTTTACTATTTTCACAATAACTTAACACATTACAGTCCAGAAGACAAAAAATAGTGATTTTCTTTACTATTTGTAAAATGCCGGATGACTAAAAGTAGTCCCAAATATTTATCAAAAATATACGCATTTATTGAAGAAAAAACAGCGAATATTTGTTCAATGTATTGGTACTTTCCTTTATAGTTGTTAGTTGTTGCTTTTAAATATTCGTGAGAGAGTCTTGCAGTCTGGTATTTATGGTATTTAATGTGTTATATCCATTTTGGAAAAGTGATGAGCAACAACCTTAAAATATGCCGGCTATATGCAAAATTTATATCGGCTACATGCAACAGTGTTCACACAAACAGCCGGACCGTAATGTGTTAAGTGATGAAAGATATTTACATTATCTTAAATTGAAGTTAATTCCAGGACTTATAACTTTGTATCTGGATTCTCAGGAGCCTGATATTCTAAATAATAACTTATATTTTCAGCAAGATGGAGCACCTATCCATCATGTAGCATGTGTGTATACATACTTATATGAAAACGATCTAAATTACTGAATAGTCTGAATGGCCTTCTTGGTAAACAGATCTGGCTCCATTGAAGTAGTTTTTTATGGGTACATTTGAGTGATTGAAAAAACGAACTTAGGAAAAAGATTAATGTATCTCTTGAGAAGTTATCGAAAATTTTCGGCGATGCCGTAAAAATCGTTTTTTCCGCAATTTTGCGATAAAAATATCAATGATGAAGTAATTGTAAGAACATAATCTAACAAAAAAATGTGGATATTTCAATTTTTTTAGAGTAATTGACAATTATTATCATAAAAAGTACTGCTTGTTTTACATTTTGACCATTCTTCAGATTTCAGTCGCATCGTTTTTATTGACATTCCAAATATTTTATCTATTCATTCATGATTTTATGATGCGATTTAGTAGTTCTTAGCAATGTTAGGCTTAATAAAATATTTTGTTGTACCTGTATTTTTTCAAATCTACATTCAAATCATAGAACAATTATTTGAACTGACAATTTGATCTTTTAAGATGCCAATTATGATGTAAAAAGAATGCAGGTCTTATTTTGTTAACCAATAAACATGACGTGAACTTTTCTGATCAAATGTGTTTCCCAATATGAAAGGTCATGAAATTAATATGTATATATCTGGAGCTGTTTAAACTCGGTTTCGATAGTTTCTCGGTCTACCAAAATACGAAAAACTTTTAAAAACTGTTCTATATGTCAACTTTCGGAGCATTGTATCGTTTAATCCAATATAGTACTATTCCGAAACTATTTTCTTTAGGTGATGGTGGTCATGTAATGCAAATAGAAGAAAGTGTAAGTAGTAAGTGTAAAGTGTAGAAGAAACTCTAAACGACAACACCCCCAAGTTTGGACTTAAGGAATGTTGGATAGAACTAATAAAAAAGGGATTGTAGGGTTCATTAAGAATCGTTCATCAAGGGTAATAACTAGTCAAATTTATAAACATGTGATTCCTGGTACAGAAATATGGACCGGTATTTCACTATACATATATTCATAAGTATTAAACATTCGATTAATTTTGTGGGTTTTTACCAACGGTGGCAACACTAATTTTATCGAAGGACATTGGTCGCGTGTGGAGCCTTTTATAGGAAAAAATATGTCATGGAGTTGCCATTTCTCGCGCAACATATTGACCATTTTATGTGGTTTGAAATTTATGGCATTGAACGGTACCAGGGCTTTTAAAAGCATTATTGAGCTTACAATAGAAAAATATGTTTATAAAAAGTTTGAGTAAATAATTGTTACGTAAGATAATGTAAAGTCTGACTTTGTAAAAGATGGCATTATTCACTTTTTTGTGTTAGATTATGCTTTTACAAGAGCAAAAATGTATTTTTTTCTTTTTTTATATTAAAAGTATTTGGCTTTAAGAATCGTTAAGTTAAAGTAGGGATTACCATAAGAAACATTGATGAAATTATATCTATATATTACTTGATGCACCCTATATACTCGAATAATAGATAAACAAATGCGCAGTTTAAAAATTAAATTGATGATTTCAAGCATTTTTATGAATAAACTAACCTGAAATTTTTATTGAACTTATTCTTTACTTTTAGAAAGCAGTGTAGTGATTACCGCAGTTGAGATATGATAATGGAAAAAAAACGGTAACTTTATCAAGTTAAATGCTAATTGTAGTCTACTTTTGATGAATATAGCCAGGAAATGTAATTAAAAGTTGCATGACAGTAAAACTTTTGTATTTAAACAACTCAATGTCATAGAAAGTGCTTAACAGAAAACAATAAATTAATAAAATATCAAATAAAACCTTTAAAATATGTATGAATTACCTACATTTTGCTAATATTTCTACCACTTCTTTCGTTTTTTTCATTTAACATTTTGTAAGCAGGCAAATAACTATCAGCATCATTATCTAAGAATAATAAATTAGGGTTACGAATCGTATTCGTAGCACTACCTAACGACGTAAAACCACAATCATATAATTTACAATAAGGAACTTTATAATATAACAAATAATCCCAAATGTCAGTATAGTGCCAATCTAAAAATGGGCTGCATCTCATTATTTGGGGCCAATCAGCGTCTGTCTTCTAAATAGAATTAATTAGTTCGGATATTTAAGCAAAAAAATAGATTACTAACCTGAAAAGGAGTTAAATGAGAACAAAAAGGATCCGTTCTTCTACTGCCCATAAAACAAGCTTTCAAATATGGTTTCTGATTAATGGTAATCCTTAAAGCGTCCTTTATGCTACCAGTTGTACTCATAATCTTAAAGTTTAGTATTTTGTCAATATATAGTAATTTGTCAGATCAATTCTCACCTCTAAATTATAAAATAATCTGCACTGTTCAATAAAGTCGTCCTGTTCTTTAAAGACGTTATCACTACTGACATAGAGGCAAAACAATTTGATTTTAGCTCCATCATTTTTGTATTTCTTACATAAAACTGTTTGAATTAAATGAAGTAACACTGTGCAATCTTTTCCTCCATTGAAACTTAAGAATACGTTATCAATACCATATTCTTCAAAGCATTTTTCGATTATCTGAAATTTAAATTTTCAATATTTTCTCGTTTAAGAATTATTATACCATTACTACCATTATTGCATTTCTAATATGTATATCGTTACTGGAGTAAATTAAGTCACTCATGTAGTCAATTCGCTTAGAACTGAAAATATTCGAGTCCAGCACATGTCTCAGAAGTTTCTCTCCAATGACGACACTTTCAAAATCCTTAGCAGTCAATTGAAGTATTCCAAGTTCATTATCTTTAGTAGTGCTATGGGTTTCTTCAAGGGTAATGGTTATGTGGTCATTTTGAATAATGTCCAGGTATTTTTTCGATTCTTTCAGATTCACATAAAACAGTTTTGAATATGAGATTTTGGTATTATAGTGTGCGAGATGGTCTTTTAAAATGTAATTTAGTTGATGTTCAAGTGAATTTGAATCGAGAATAAACATTCTTTGAAGGTAGATTATTGGAGGAATAGAGTTGGCTTTTAATAATTTCGTTGAAATTGGCCATAGCGATTGGCCATTGGAGTCTTCTAAATCGTCTAAATGGACTAATTCCTGTGATGAAATGTAGGCTAGGGCTTCACTCATATATTTCGTTCCAGGATTTTGTATAATTATCACTATATCGTACAATTTCGATAGAAGATTTAATTCGAAAGCCACAGATTTCACATTTTCTTCTACCACAGATATTTTACTTTTTTGAATACCTGTTGCTTTTAAACACGAATTGATTTTTTTAAGGAAAACGGTTAAATCCAATTCTCCCTGTAAACATTGATTGTTGGGAACTAACACTGCGGCCGCTTCAAGTTTCATCGTTACCCCGTTAACTAAAATTGACCAATTTTTAATGAAGGAAGTAGTTCTGTCGACGTGTCTTTAAAGAAAAAACTAAACATTATAAATTTTCGCGTTCCCTGCCATTCCATTTTAAAGACATTTAACGAGGTTAGAATCGTCTGTTTAAATTGCCAAACCAGTGTTGCCGCTTATTGTCAGCAACATTAAATAACCAACTTCACTTGATGTATAGTGAACGATTAAAAAAAAGGAAAATGCCTACATGACAGAGCTTTAATGATAATTTCTCACTCTTGGCAACACTGATTGGAATAGTTTTTTTAATTTTTGAACGTTCATTGATCATTGATTATTTAACAATTCTAATTTACAGATATTAGTATTTATATCTGTTGCGCAATGAGAAGATAAGATATGTCTTAACACTTTAGAAAGTTCGTTTTGGAACATGATAGGGGATGATTCGATTATCCGGAACTGGAAAAAAGTAGTTACGGAGTTGTATGTCCGAATTTCAATATGGGATAATTCTTGAAAACGAGAAGAAAACCATATGGGCGTTTTAATATTTTCAATTTTTCTGTATATAGATCTGTAATCAGAATTGAAGGAAGACGCTCTATGTTTGAAGGAACTGCTACACCAGCTGATTGTTAAAGTTTTGAAAAAGTTCAATAAGTATTTGGGTAATATCTTGAGGGTTCTGTGATGTCTTTCACTATTTGTTGGAAAAATATTTCAATACGTAGATTCTGAAAAATCTACCCGATTTTTGCAATTCATGAATAATCATAGACTTAAGGAAGGCCTACATTTAAGCATTCTCATCTTTGGGAAAGTTTTTTTAACATTTCAATAGTAAAAACTATGAAATTATTCATTCCCTAGATCCGGGAAACTTTTTTCTGTTAGAATATTAAAAATTGAAAATTTTGTATTTTATCATGTATCTACTGATGTGTCACGAATAGTTTATTATTTAACTATTGAATATTAAGCGAAGTTTGACTATAAAGTATTTATACTATAAAATAAATTATTATTATTATTTATTTTATTTTTTTACTATTTATTTTATACTTTTTTGGCTGCTTGCTAGTCAAATTGCTGTACGTTCCAGACCTCTAATTAGCTCCAGGGATTGTCCTACGTTTGTCTTCTTTAGGTCTTTTGGATTCAATGCATCTTTGCCCTAGATGACGATTCTACACGACATCATTTTTAGACAGTGACATTTAATGTATTCTCTGACCTGATTCTCTTCATTACATAGTCTATAGCTAGACCCATCCGTCGTTCCAAGCCTAAACAGATATATCCTAAGGAACAACATGCTCGGTAAGCAAACTAATGATTGTCCTTAGTTTGTTCATTGTCAGTGGTTGTTTAGCCGTTTTCAACCGTGTTCCCTTCATTAGAGACTTTGCTTTAAATTTGTTCGTTATTCTCCATATGTTTTGACTAGAGAGAGTTTTTAAATTATTGACTTTCCCACAGTTAAAGGAAGATCCATGACCTGTTCTGGCTGTTCCCTTACGACTCCCTGCTGAACTAAACTGTCCGACATTTGCGCTGCTATGGATCTCCTCCTTGGTGTCCCGGAACCCAAACTAAAATTACATTACGTTGGTATTCGAACCTGACTGGTGTTTGCACACACTGTTACAACAGTGAACGGAAACCGTAAATCAAACCATATTGTTTTACATAAATATATTTTGTTACAACTAGTAGTTACAGATTTATTTTTAATACCATTTTATGTAATAATTAAATACGTTGTTAACATTCTATATTAAATATGTTTGAAAATAGATTATTTCACCATTAAAATAGTAAAAAATTCTATAGTATAGAGTTTTTCTTCTTCGTTGTTACACATCATTTGAAGATGGGCAGTAACTCTAAATATACTGCTTCGTGAAATGTGAGGGTTGTATGATAAGTACCTATATTTAATGGCAAAGAGTTTCAATTATTTAAAAACTAACTCGATTTCTTCCCAACAGCATCATTAAAAAATTTCAGCCCTTTTGTGGCTCAGAGTGGAAATATCATAAAATTGGATTGCAATCCTCCACACGAATAACAACAAAATTGCTTTGTATCTCGGTTACTTTACTCTCCAGATTTAGACAATATGAAAAATGACATGACAGAAGGTGCTTTATATCACATGAGGAAGTCGTCGTTTGTACTGAGGCTCATTTTTTAGCGTAAGATAAGTCATATGGTTTGCACGGTATAAAAATAGCTAAGGATCTAGAAGGGTGCATTTCTTTTCCTAACGCCGACACCTATTATATAACCCTCGTACATTTCTCTTAAATTTTTGTTTTATGGAAAAAAACTTACCTAAAAATCTAATTTTAATAAAATTACCATAATTTTCCAATGGTAATCCGTCTTAAAACTAAAAAATTTAAATAAATAACCACAAAACCTGTACAGAGGATTATGAAAAAGGCGAGACAACTTCCTTAAATAGTTCTCATAAATTAATAGTAATAGGATAGGTCTTTATCCCTGACGATGGGGTGTTGAGAGGGCGGTACGTCAAGCCACGAGGGTTGATGGGCATTAATTTGATCCTGGTACGTCCCATCTGTTGATGAATCGGGTCGTTGCTGGGGCTGTTGGTGTTGCTGTTGCTGGAAACTGAATGGCCAAGTCTATTGCAAAAAGAGAGGAAGTGTCGGATTTAAAATTAAATCGTTTGGAATTTGTCATGAAAACGAAAAAAAAAGATTTTTTTGGCATGCCATTAACACATCTTAAAACACTGTCACTTCATTGAGAAATTTATGGGACGCGTGTTAGGTTTTACAATCAACACCTTGTATCTGTCATTTCTTATTAATTGTATTTTGGTTTGGGGTGTTACAAGGGACATCTGTGCCATGAAATTTCAATTTCATGATTGGAAGTGCATTTGTTTAAAACAGAAAATACCTACATAAGTCAAATAGTCATATTGACAAGTTCCGATACGTTTCCTGATATAAATTTAGACTCGTACTTTGAAATGAGGATGCACTTTTCTTAAGAAAACATCTCCGATGTCATAGAGGAGGAGAACGGGAATAATTGGAGGCGAACGACAAATGGATCCAGCTGTTCCTTTTGGTGGCAGTAATTTTAACGATTTTGCGTAAACTGTATATATTTACCCACCCACTTTAAATAAACGTTAACGTTTGGTCTTTTGTTTTATTTTTCAAACGAAATCACAATGGATCAAATCAGGTATGGAAACAGGACAAACGACCATTGATATTTGTTTTGTACAAAGTTGTTTTTTCTTATATGTTTTATGAATTATTTATATTTAAAGTGAAATCTTACCAATGCCAAGGGATGCTTATGAAAATTATCACCAGGTGCAGGTTGGTCCATAAGTACTGCCCTCAAATGGGCAATATAGCTAGTGGCCAGTCTTAACGTATCCAATTTGGATAGTTTAGTGTCTGCAGGTACCCATGGCAAAGTAGTTTTCAATCTAATATTATTCATTGATCTTGTTACCGAATGTACATTAAATTTTCAGAAAAATTCACAAACCTGCAAAACGCCTTGCTAAGTACTCTCATTCGAGCTCTTTCTCTTGCATTAGCGGCATTTCTTTGAGGATGTCTTATATCATCAAAATCGTCATCTGAATCTTCCGAACTAACCGATCGTCTTTTCCGTGGCATTTTTACCTCACTGCACAACACGTTTTGCACAAAGAAACACTTCACTAATTGACACACTCACTTACTAATTTCAAGCATAATTTAATCGAACATTGCTTAAGCCAATGGGGCGTGCTCACCAATTATACGCTCCGCCCACATCCTTAAAGAAACCGCTTAAACACCAATAAGAAACATTCAACGATGTATCTCTGGAGACCTACATGTTTGAGTTAAAAATAAACCCATGTGAATACTTTATCAATATTTATTTCATTGTCCAACTACTTCGTCCAAGGATTTTTTCAAATTCATGGCCGATTTACATGGTCTCAATAAAATGGACGGTCTTTCCATTAGATATACATTCGTATCGACGCTAGATGATCTTCCTGATCTATAAGAAATGTCTTTTTTGTTTCTCACGTAAATGTCCGATCTCGGTGGTCGTTCCAGGTAATGACCGGCCGGACCCATTTCGCTTCCCACCCAGGGATCTTCAGCAACCCTTTTTAAAAACAAAATTAAACCTCTGAATTTTTTAATTTATCCTTAGGCCTACCACATAAGAAAATTTGGAATTTCATTGCTATGAATATACTGTATGTAGGCAATTCCGCATGGAATTAAGGAAATCATGAGGGCTGTTGTGAAAATACAAAAATGTGTGACCAGTTTGTTGTAAAAGAGTTCTGTTCCATTTGAATTTTTCTAAAATTAGGTTTGGTTTTTAGTTTTTTACTTTTTAAAGTGGAAGGCAAAGTGTTCAAGTATCTATCTACCTCCATTGCTTTGTCCGATTGTTGTATTATCCATTTACACAGTCTAATAAAGGCAAACCATAATCGTAAACTGCAAAAATAGGACCAATGAAAAAGTCCATCCTAAAAATTAACACATTTCTATAAAGGGTAACCGATACCTAAAATTTACCTTAAAAAGTCTGGTTTTCCAACGGGTGAATTCGTTAATATGTTTGTTAAAATGGACGTATAAAAGAACAAATATCGCCACCATGAAAACTATACTGGGTACAATCGAAAAGGAATGCGTGGGAAACAGTTTGGAGGATTCGATAAAATCATGCAGAAACTTTGAGTGATATTGACGCAAACCATTCATAACTGTTGAACTGAAATTTTGCGTTTTATTCGCAATTTCGAGACGCTCTTTTGACATTCGTTGTCAAAATAATAATTTGTCATCGACGATTTTTAGCTTAGAAAATTCCTTATTTGTTATTCTAGGATCGCCGTTCTGTTTTGGTTGTGCCCAAAAACATATGTTTATATGTCTGTTTCACACGAGTCTAATGTTTATTTTTACAAAAAACAATACAACAAACCCCTGTAGTTTCTCTTCTGTAAACTTGTAAAGTACACGTTAGATTGGCACAATTTAAGAATTGTTAGGAAGAGAGAAAAAAACGGACTCATTTTGATGAAAATAATCGTTTTATTTATTTTTAAAGTGAAACACAATCGAATTTTAGGTCGTTCATGGCTGTAAAAGACCTAACATTCAAAGAGAGCACACAAAAATGTTAATTTAACAAACATTTTTAGGCCTACTAGCATTATTTTGTTCGTTGAATTTCGTAAATCTTGGCTGTAGTTTTACGAAACTCATTTCGTCAAAAACCTATTATTTGTCAAACAGCAAAAATCATATACACATTATGATGTAATATTAACACTATTATTTGCGAGATTTCATATAAATTAAGGATTAAAAAGTTACGTTGGCAACGTTTATTGAATATATAATTATTATTATAATTGGTTCTTCATCTGTACGTTTAAGTAGGCTGATAAAAACAATATACAGGGTGTATTGGAAAAAAAATTAAAAGGTTCCTTGTTCTCGTATATAAAAGTTACGTCAAAACTCCTTTGTTAAGGAGAAATACCATTTTACATAAACATGCCACACAAAAATAAGTTTATAATTTTTTTCTCAGATTTGGATACAGACATTTTATGAAATTTAAGAGATGAAATGTGGCAAATAAATGGTAATTTGTTGGGGTTTCAAATAAAGCAAACTTATGTACAGGATCAGTCTTAAATGACGGATTAGTTCTGCAGGGCGATGAGAAAGTCATTTTGAAAAATTGACGGGTTTATTGAAGAAAATAAGAATAGTAGATTTGGCAACGTTCACAATTACCGGTGGTTGTAAAGTATGTAACTAGAAAACTGACAAAATCTCATATCTATTGTTAATTGGTATTATAGTAGGTAAAAGAGATAAGTAACGTTGTTTTCAGACCTTCGAATGGTAAAAATGGGGAATTTTATTGAAATTTAGAGGTTTCATTACCGGTAATTATGAACTGCGAATATTTTTCAAAAAGGATTTTTCTCCTATTTTTCCTATACTTCCTGAGGATCACCATACAATGTACTGCAGAGCTGATCCACCATTTCAGATTCACTCTGTATATTTTGAACAAAAACTATAAAAGAACCTGAAGTAAATATTACTAAGAACAAATTCGTTTTATGCTAAATAAGTTTGCCAGTTTTGAAACCTTTCGATGTCTCGTATTTTTTCCATTAAATTAACACTTTCAACAAAAATTTGAATTTGTTTTAATTCATGCTGCAGGTAGTCAACATGTAGATAAGTAATTTTTATTTTTTTTATTTAAACATTTTTTTCCCAAGGAGACATTTGCTTGACACTAAATCCCAAATTTCATCTAAATTATAACTTTCAGTCTTTAGTTACTGGGTTAGTTTAAACTAGGTCCATGATTTACTTGAAATCTCTTCACAAAAGCCGAAGTGGTAACTGACGTTATCCATTAAAATTAGAGATTTTTAGTGATAAATTTGGAACAAGCTTAAACCAAGCTGAAAAAATTGTTCTAATCGTTGTGGTAGTCATCTTTTTCCCATTCACTCTTAAATATTAAATTAACTCTTTTTAACGAAACCATTTTCATTGTCAACATTTATCAGAATATAACGCTATTTTATAAGTAAAAAACGTACCTGGCCAATCTCCAGAACCCTAGTAGCATGATGACGTCAATTTCTGCTCATTATTTGGTTAAACTGATGTCTGGCTATGTGAAATTCACGTTATTTTATAGTGGTTTAATTAACGTAAAATTTTTTTTGTTGATATGTCGTAATTTTCTGGATGCTGGGTTAAATTTCGTCGTCATATTCACGTTATTCATTTCACATCACAGTATCGTGATATAATCACGTGAATTCTAGCGACTAAGGTAAGTCACCTAAATACGGCCATCTGACAGTTTGTAGAAAATATAAACGTCAAAAACCCTTGAGCGCAGGGGTGATTAAAAGGTGGGATATGTAGTAATTCATTACGTTATCAATTGCTCGTTACAGTCACTGCTAACCTTTGTCGCAATATTAAATGGAAAACACTTAGGTGGGCGTTAATTGAGTGATTTACCTTATTTAACGTACATGGTTACCATTTCAACCAGAGATTCACGTAAAATTGACGTGATCATGCTGTAAGGGAGGATGGTTTGAAAGAGATTGAAACGTACCTTTACTCATTTTTTTAGAGCTTTTCCTGCTAAAACATAATCTCGTCAAGTGTTTCTAAATGATCCCTTATTAAAAATCCAAGTTTCGTCTACAAATATTAGTGTAAATTTATCGACAGAATCTTGATATAGTTTCGAAGAAATCGCAGTCTTTTAAGTTGGATATCGGGCAACTCCATAAGATGTTTTCGATTATTGGATTTCTTCCATTTAAATCTTATACTATGACACTAAGGAGACCGGCGAATAGGTATAAATAAGTAGGCATGTCAAGCGGCATTACAGTAACAGCGGGAAAAAAAGAATATCGTCAACGAAACTGTAACATGACCGAAGTAACAAAAATTTAATTTTTGAGGATAAAAAATGACATTTATGATGTTATAATTATTTTTCCGTGTTTAATTTAGAGCCGTTTGGCCAAAAGACTCAAAATTTGATACATCAGAATTATGCATTTTGATATAACGAATCTAAGATTATCAATAACTCAATTTTATAAAAAAATGTTACTTAGATCATGTTGTAGTTTCGTCGATAATACATCTATGTTCTTTTGAGAATTGATTACTGCCGTACTTAGCTAAAAAGCAGTATCTCCAATTTTAATTTTGAATGAAATGAACAATGATATTAAGCGTAAAGGCTACCAATAAAACAGAGTTTATATGATTTGGTTTTTCTGTTTTTTTGTGAAAAATTAGAATAACTTAACACTGAGTGTTTAGGTTATATTGGAATAGTTAAATAGAGTTTAATCATAAATTCAATTTTAATATAAAATGGAGTTACGTTCTGCGTTTTAGCTAAGCACGGTAGATTAGTTGTATAGCATTTTCAAAGCTGAAACCGACTAACGTGTTCAAACACGTGGTTGAAATTTGGAATAAAATGTTGCTAAATTTTATTTATTTTATTTTTTTTAAATATTAGGTCTGTTCCAACTGACAGTTGGTACCGTTCGCGAACGGTTCCAAATGATCAACCAGTTTAACACCGACTGACATTCACTAGTAATTAATTCAATATTGAATTGGTCGATCATTTTGAACCGTTCGCGAACGGTTCCTAGCGCCAGTTGGAACAGACCTATTATAATGCCCCTATCATTTTGTTACATTCACTATTTAATCGATTCGAAATTTTTGCAAAAATAATTTCAATATGAATCTGTTGTTTTGATATCGATTGCATAAAATTGTAGAAAATATAAAAAATGAATAATATTAGCTAAGTTCGCGGATGAAATCCTGAACCGGTAAGCGCCATGCTGATTGGTCAAAGGTTGTTCTAGAACGGTTTCGAACTGTTTTTAACCAATCAGTATGGTGCTTACCGGTTCAGGATTTTTCCGCGAACTTAGCTATTAAGTTTTATTGACAAATGTCAAATTATCAAACAAATATCAATAGGTACAGGCGGCAATCATGCATTCATTGCCATTTTAACATGAAGCCGGAAATCAAAAACTATATTAATACGATTTTAATAGTTTTTGTTTTATTGAATTCGTATATTACCGTGTGTAATGAATGACGTGAATAATGACGTGGATCGGTTTCAGCTTTGAAAATACTTTGTGTATTGATATTACTTAATAGAAAAATATATAATTAACTGTAAAGTTTTGTCTCGCGATCTCTTCTACATACTTATAATTAGAATAGATTACCATAGACATCATTTAGTAAGAGACATTATAGAGCTTGTGAAGAATCCACTTAACTCATCCACGATATTTTTGTGTAAGTTTGCCTTGAACACATATTCATTTCTTGTTTAGATACTGAAAATAATGCTTCGAATTTTGTTTTTTATAAAATCAGTTATTTTGGTTTTATTGATTCTTTGCTTCTTGAATTTATTGGGTAAGTGTTCCTTGTCGTTCCTTGTCCATTTGGATTCCGTCTTTTTTAATTTGTTCTAAAGTACTTTTTCAAACTTTCAAAGCTGTTGATGTCCTTGTGAATGCATTGGTGAAGCCGATAAGAAAACCGTTCTTGACTTTAATTTTCTTAATTTTGAAGAATATCAAAATGTTTAGAATTAACAACTCTGCCTGCTGATTGTAACGCATTTTATAATGAAAATATTCAAATTTTAAAATAAAAACTTGACTTGACAGTAAAAGTCAAATATTATTGTGACATTAAAACTGCTTTCATTTGCATTTATCATTCGTAATCATGATTCATATAACTCACATTTTACTGGTTCATTTTAAAAATTCCGTATTTTGATTGGTTTAGAATGGATTATGATTAGGGAATCTCTCGCGAACGAAAACAGCTTAATTCTCAAGTAACACAATCTGTACCAATTAAAGACATGACGTTAATTAAAAAAAAAAAAAAAACATTTTTGTCTCATCAATTTTATGTTTTGTAAACAGATGAAAAACAATGACGTCATACACAGCTTGTAAAATGACGACTAAATTTCATAAAAACTCTGTATCAAAATTTAAAAAACAAATTAGAAATGTATTTTTGTGTAACATCTTTAAAATTTTCTTAACGAAAGAGTTTTAACATAACTTTTATATGCGAAAACAAGAAATTATATTCGAAATTTTTTCCGATAAGTTGTAACACACCCGGTATAGTTGTTATTATTATGGCAATGACAATTGTAATAGTTTGTTTATGATAAAATGTGCGTATTGTGATTTTAAGTATTACTTAAATTTTCTTGTCCATTCAGTCATGTTATGCGAAACTTTCGTGAATATATTAAAAAGGTAAAATATTCAGTTCAAAAACTATACTTCTTTTATCAAATGTATTGTTGCCAAATTAAATAACAAAGATAAAAGTACTAATTAGTGACACCCAAGTTTGTTTTAATATTTATTTAATTAACTTTAACATTAATAATAGTCCTAAACATTTATATACAATCTTAATAATTTATAGAACGTATAAAAATACTTAAGATTGTTATTAGTGTCATAATTAATTAAATAAATATTAAAACAACCTTGGATGTCAATAATTGGAACGCCATCATTAATCGGTGCTTTTACCCTACTTATTTGTTGAAAAAATTATAAAAGGAAATAACTAATTACGCATTTTTTTCATAAAACAGAATAGTTTTTTGAAAAAATTAGCAATGGCTGATTTGCTAAAATTTCCAGTTACATATACTGGAGATTCTCGTTTAAAACAAGTTTTTAATATACCAATTTGTTTAAACGTGCCAAAGATGTTGAGGAGACTTGTACAACTCGGCAAATTATTGAACACAGGAATTACCTTCTATTTTAGGTAAGCATGAGTTTATTTTTTTCATTTTAACCTTTTTTATTATTTAATATGTCTATGATATACTCGAAAAAGTATAGTTTTTAATAAAGTCCTAAAACTAATTCATTTCTTGGATTGATCTACAAATACAGTTACTATTTCTAGTGAAAATCCATCTACAACGCTAATTCCACATTCAATAATTTCATTTAAATATAGATTTTATCAAATTTATAAAAAAAATTGTCCAAAGTACTTATTATGTACTACCAAGCCCAAAACCTATGTCAGACATTTGAAATCGAAGGCAACTATTTCAAATATCACATTATTATTTCCTTTAAGTGAACGGAAGGCATTCGCTCATTTAAAACACACATTTTCATTGTTATGATAGGAACCCTAACCTGTATATATGTACAGAGTGTTTCTTAAATTGTACAAACGGATACGCACATTTATAATAGACTATAAAATTTTTAGGAAATAAAGAGGAACCTACTGGCTACATTCGCAACGTAAAGTTGCAAACGAACGAAAACCTGTAGTCTGTAGACCCCTTAAGAGTCCTCATAAATTAGAGGATGCCAATTATAGTTCTATTTAACACTTAAGGTTGTTTAAACTAACCATTCGATTGTATACGATTTGCACAGCGCTGATTCTGGTCAGACTTCGGTGCCTCCGCAATAGGTTAAAGCATTATCCGAAGAGTGTTCAGCCTGCCAAATCATTTTCCAGCGCTAAATTAAAAAAAAAAAAGTTTAAGTTTTAAGATTGCAGGTACAATTTTTGTGAAGTTACCTGTAAGAAACTTCCTGGAGTTACAATGAACTTGTACATAATATATATTGGAATACAGACTATCGATGACGCAGTAAGAATGTATCCAACGTGAAGACTCCAAGCTGGATACTGATATTCTTTGCCTAGCATTTCTTCATGATTCAATAAAGAACACACGAATATAATCTGTGGAAGTTACAAATTGACAACTCAAAAAAAAAAAGCTGTAAAATGTCGCTTACGAGTAAAAATACAGGACTGATATATTTCCAACAAATTCTCCAGAAAATTCCCGGCCGTTTTCCAATCATCTTTTCGATGTCTCTAGCAAAATTGTCCGTTCCATATAACCAACAAACTCCTGCCGCTTCCACGAAGACCACAAACAATATTGCTAAACCTGGACCGTAGACATTTAGCATAGTAACTAAGTAAACGCCTCCCTGTACATATCTTGTTTTTACCTTGACGTTTCATATATAGAGAAAAAAGTACTTACGTAAGTGGTGGTCGGTAAAGCACAAATGTAGATACCGAGCAAAAGAAGAGCCACGAAAACTTCTCGGTGTCGTCCTAAGGTTTTAGGGTAATCATCGCACAGAGCAGTTATCATTGCTTCTAATCCTCCAAAGGTACTATCCAGGCCCAAAGTTATGAGCATTAAAAAGAAAATTACCGACCAAAACACCGAACCGCTCATTGTAGCTATAGCTTCTGGATAGACGATAAAAACTAAACCAGGACCTAAATGTTTCGATCCAGTTTTAGGTACATTTAACAATAATAACTTTTAAAATGTACCTTCTAAACCGACTTGTTCAATGCTCTTTTGTTGGACATGTGCCATATATCCTAAAACCGAAAATATGACGAAGCCAGCTAAGAAACTTGTTAAACAATTGATGGTGCTGGTGATAACAGCGTCTCTATAACAGTTGTTATTAAACTTATTGTAACTGGACAGAGCTAATAGAGTTCCAAAACCAGGACCCAAAGAAAAGAATATTTGAGATGCGGCATCTATCCAGACTTTTCTATTGTACAGTTTATGCCATTCTGGAGTTAAATAGTAGCGTATACCATCCATTGCTCCTGGAAGAGTGACACCACGGGCTAGAAGAATTATTAGAACCACATAGGGTGCCAGAGCAGTTACCCATACAGCCTAAATAAACAATTAACAATTTTGTAAATGATTAATTGAGATAATTATCAGTTCGATTACTTTTCCAGTGCTCTTAACTCCTTTCCACAAAGAAAAATAAACTAAAATGAAGACGGAAAAAACACATATGGCTAACGCAGGCTTTATGGGACCCATTCTATTCAGACCATCTGATCTGTATTGTTCCAACACTTGACGTCTAAAAATATTCGATACAGATTAGCCTCTAATCAGACCATAAACGAAGAAATTCTTACTCGAAAAATTCTTTGGCGGGAGTAGTCGCATTAAGATTCGGCTTTGACGAGGTAGCAGTAATTTGTCTACAAGAAATCGTATTCCATTCGTTGGTGCATTTCGTCCACGGGAGTTCCTCAGCGAAACTTGCCACCAAATAGTAAACTGCCCACCCAATTATGGTGTTGTAGTACATTCCCATGTAAATGTCAATTAGACAAATGGCGTAACCGACACCTGAAAATTCAAAAGGGTTTTGTTCCGTTTCAAGTAACTCAGTCCCGGAAGAATTGCTTGTTAACTTGTAAAGGGGAGCAACATACAACAATAAAGATTCGAACGTGTCTTTGTTCGTTTTAATCGACGTTTCTGTTGTAAGAAAATTGCGGAAATCACATTAATGCCCTTAGGGGTCATCAGAAGCGAACATTTTATTATTCACTTCATCAATTTTTACACGTACAACAAACATACTTTATCTAAATCTCTAATAAATTCAGTATAAATATTAATGCGGCAACATTTGAAGTTTAACACCATTTATTTCTTCGACTGGCAAAATAAACTTTCCTGATAAACGGCCCTAATGAATTGAACATGAAGTCGGAGCTGGCCATTTCTAATCTAAGCTAAAAGGTTTCCATTGTTTGTTGATTCGGCCCTTTGGTGCTCCATTCTCGTCAATAATCAGAGAGAATGAGCACGAAGAAATCGTCTTACCTTTTAACGCTGGACAAATTCGTTTCCAAATTGTCAAACAGCCACTTCTGTGAAACTGGCCTAAAGCTAGTTCCATGTAGAATAAAGGCAGACCACCGAAAATGAGCATAATCGTATATGGAATCAAGAAGGCACCTGAAAACAAATAACCAATAAAAATTTTATGACGTCAAAAATAATGGTTTCGCGTTTATAATGCTTTTTGTTTAGGTATTTTTTCCTGTTGAATTTATAGGTTTTAATCAATGAACAACAAAGAGGAGGAAATCAAGTTGAAAATCGTATTTCTCAGGAACATATTAGGTTAAAATGAACATTTATCGTGTTATTTAAAATCCATGCTCCGGTTCGTTAGTTGATATTCAGAACGGAAACGTATTAATGTCGTATTCGAAGCTAATTCCCTTTCTGCAAGTCTTTGAAGAAGGAATTAAGTCGATGAAAAGACTCGTTGAAACATCGAAAACTAACTTAACCGTCGTTCGACTATGCGATCCCTCAACAAAATTCAATTGATATTTTCAAGGTTCAAAAGTCGAAGAGATCTTTAAGGCATTTGCATGACCGAGATTTTTCCCAAATGCTCGCTTTCTTCGTCGAAAAGTGTTTTTATAACGGATTGAGTTACACTTCCAACGGTGGCATTTAAAGAATTTTCCAGTGAAAGCCGCTGAATATTAAAAGGGGCATTTCCAGGAGGCCTGTTCAAACAAATTTACGGAAAAATATCAGCGGGGGTTGAAAACCACTCGAAATATAATCCCAGTCAAATCCACTTATCTATAATTTCCGGGGTGTTAAAGTTCTTATAGCTGGGAAGGTCAAAGCGGTGATAATGGCCGAGAAATGACTTATAGGCTTTTATTATAACTTACCTCCGCCGTTTTCATAGCATATGTATGGAAACCTCCACACGTTGCCCAGATCCACTGCGAAACCAATCACTGCCAAAAGAAATTCCACTTTTTTATTCCACGTTTCTCTTTGTCGGTCCGGTGTTAAACCCACTACAACCACTCTTGTAACGTTGTCCTTGTTTGGCTTGTAGGTAGTTTTACTGTTGTCTTTATTACCTCCTAAATACAGGATCAATATACCAGGATGTCTTTAAAATATCATTAATGAAACCTTAGTGGCAGCTCTGTTGTATTAATATTTTAAACATGTCTTAAAGATTATTTTTTTAAAAATATCAAATTGCATTGTATTGTTATTTCGAAGTGAATTACTAGAACTACCCTGTATATTTCGGTGTCAATAATGCCTTACCGTAAGTCCTACTAGGAGATTTTTTAAAATTATTTTCTGTTGCGGCATCTTCAGCCGCTTGATGATTCGGTTCAGGATGTTCGGTATTATTTTGGTCTTCAGCGTCTTCGGGAGCTACCATTTTCTTCACAAGGATCTCGGAACCTGCTGTTGATGGAGATCACTGCGTGTCGAACTCACCATCATACTCGCTGAAAAAACTTGATTATTTACGAAATCTTGTCGGATTCTTGCAGACATTGAGAAACGTGCCAAATTGCCTTCATTTCCTTCGAAAGCGCTCAGTACATTTTTCAACTTTCGATCGTTATTTCTCGTAAATTCTACGAAGAAATTGTTGTTTGGATCGGGATACGCAAATTTGTACTGAAATAATTACGTTACGTTAAGCAACGGGGTGTGAACCATCCTTTTAATCACTTCTGGGAAAAGGTCTGATCGAATTTCTTTCCGTTTTACGTTAATGCATCATCAATCGATAAGCATTTGTTGCGTTTTACGCAAATGAAGCCTCAACCCTCGCTCTCCCCCCCCTATGCCTGTTTAATTGGCAAGAATAGTGTCCGATAGATTATTGTCAATTGCAAATGTGACATCCATATCCTCTAATGGCTAAATATAGAATTGCCGATATCGTTCTGGTCCAATAGGTTTCAACTGACGGACTTTGAACGAACTGATTCTATATTTTAGCAATTTAAAAATAGATTTATCGTGTCAATGATGGTAAAGAATGTTATGATAAGAAACAGCTGGAAAATGAACGTGTCAATCGTGTACAGTTAAATTATGAGAAATTGTCTGCGTTCAGGAATCTTGGCCAAAATGTTGAAATCCTTCAACTATGAAAGATAACGATTATCAAGAACTAACTTGTTCTTTGATCGCTCGGTGTGCCCTAATGAGATTTCAATCTTTTCTAATATGGCTATTAAAACGAGTTTAATTTTATTTTTTCTCCGATCTTAAGATTGTTCGCTATCAGCAACCCATGTCAAACTGAAATGTTGTTTTCGTTTTTAGTGGCGTGAGAAAAACAAAAAATTAATTATTTGAAAAAAATTGTTTTTCACTTTATTCGTAACCAAATAGCTACAAAATTCTAAATAAAACGGAACAGCTAATTTTGCAAATTTTCGATTTAACAACTGCTATCAAGCTGGAATTGCGATTATTAAATGTTGCTACAGCGATCAGATTTCGGCAGTGAAATTTAATGAGTTCTTACCTTGGCGCCAATTTATCAGGTGGCATAGTCTAAAAGATATCTACACTGTTCGACGTTTAAACGGCCACTGATGTTACAACTCTTCTAACTTCAGCAGGAAGAACGTTCGCTGGACCAGTCAGTTTGCGAAACCTGCGCCTCACAATAATACACTGACATTATTTCGATTAAAAACATTTAATAGAACAAAAACGTTACAGAAATAAACTAGAATTAATATGCGATAGAGGATTGTATAAAAGATTGAAGGGTGGCTAGTAAAAATACGAAAAAAGCATGTGAAATAATCTATTGAAAGTCGCGACTCCGTATCATCTTGCATCCCTAAATTCTAAAAATAATAATTTTAAAACTTCCCATTGAATAGTAATTAACAATATAGTTCTTCTTGATATTCAATTGCACATGCATATCTTTTGGCTTTCAAAACATGTTGACTTTATTCTTCACTAACATATTCATTCAGGAAAACGAGTTTTCTACAGGGTCTGACAAATTAGTAAACCATTAAATTTAATAGATTGTTTGTGCGACAATAATTATACTTTTGTTATGACTACTAATGTACTTTTTATTTATATACTTTATACTCAGTATACACAGTGTACGTATATTCGTAGGTACAATATACTGGAAGGGAATAAAAGGAAATATCAAGTATTAAGCAATAAATCGAAATTGTACAAAAACAAAATAATCAAGATAAACAATTCATTTAAAAAAGTTAAAACATGTCCCATAGGCACGCGTAAAAAAATTGGCGGAGCGAAAGAAACTTGTACATAACGATGCCTTCTTTGTTTTTCTATTTTTTTGGTCAAATTTAAAAAAAAGTGTACAACTTAATAATGCACACCTACAAATATCACTATCGCATTTAAAAAATATATTTTTTAAAACAAACTTCGACACGTGTATTCTGAGCATAAAGCTACACAATAAAAACTAGCATAAGAAAAGGTTAATTATTTTCGCTTAAAAAATGTATCCTTAATGACTTTTCTTACTAATTTATAATATCCTGTATATTAGAGCTATACGTCACAAAAATTACATCTAGAAAAATAACGTTATAATTTCTGATCCAGTTACATCAAACACAAATGAAGCCCTCTAACTCTATGAACAATAGTGCATTTTAATTATTAAACACCCAAATATAAACTTAAAAAGCCTTAACACTAGTTTCTAAAGGTCCATGTATGTCCTTTGTACTCAAGTAATTACTGACAAAATGTGATTTATATTTCACTCAACACTGGCGAAGCTGCTTTGACATTCGTTACTGATCCAATGTTCTACAAGCACGCCCACCAACAGTTCCAAATTTTCCTCAAAGTTCTTCCTCATATTAGCTCTGAGTTGAATTTTAGTTGCTTCTAAACACTGCATTGAAAAAAAAACATTAGATTGGATTCAGGAATTTAAAATTAGTTACTTGGTGTTCTTTAAAAATAAATATTGCCACCTTTAACCCTTTATAGGACAAAATACAGGGGAAGTTCCGATTCTTTTTCAAAAATTGGGTTGTTATTTCCATATAAATTTTTACAAGGAAAAATGTAAAAAAAAAATCTTTTCATCTTTTTTTTCATTTATTTTATATTGATTTGATATAGCATCTTGAAGGAATGCTAGAGATGGTTGCAACACAGCGAGAAAGTATCTGGGAGCGCAGAAGATTCAAATAATGCTTTAGTAGGAAGCTACTGTTTTATAAAGGATTAAGGTGTATATAGATACAAAACAAAATATCATAATGTAACACCGTCTCATATTTTCAAGGCAACTACGAAAGACCGAAAATAGATGGGTCATGATATGATATTATGCTATTGTGTCGTACCATTTATTGCTTGTCAGTTTTTTATTTAAACTATGAGTGATTTTTGAACTAAACGGAATGGTAATGGGCAACGTGTTAACCACTATTTCACCATATTTTTATACAGGGTTTCACGATCTACTTATTTTAACCGTTAACCTAAAATAAAACTCAATATCATGTAAAGAACTACTAAAATAGATTTCACGATTTACGGGTTAGCCACTTATATCCATTTTTGAAAGGTGAAACCGCAGTGCATTGATACTCTACCAATGAAGATAATATACGCCAAAATCAGCTGTTGGTATTCGTCTTACTCCGACCAGTCTTTCGACTATATCAAACCAAGATTAGCCCATTTAGTAATTTCATAAAATAAATATGTTTATTTTTGTTAATAAGTCTTTGTGTTCATAAAGTTCATTCTCTGCGAGGGTTTCTAGATATATTATAATGAAGTAATGAATTTGCATCGAATGTTCATAAATAATGGAATTGATAAGAAATACGAGAAAATAGGGGATAGATGAAAAAAATAAATTGGTTGAAGGTTGAGGAATCGTTGCTAAGCGACAAATTTTATATTTGGTATTCATTGTTCTGAGATAAATATTGCGGTAAAAAATGACATCAAAAATTTGTTCCGCTGATAATTGTGAAACTAATAAAAAAAAAACACTCCATTATACCGTTCTTCCGGTGTCCAATAAATGGTATAAGGTACATGTGTAAATTTTGAATTCAACAAACTTTAATAATGCTTTTATACTATCTGCTTTTTTATTTTATTTCGTATTTGAATATACTAATGTACAATTTTTTTGTTAATAAGGATTATTGGAAATAAATAAATTAGCAAGGTCTTATTTATTAATACCCAGTAAAAAGGTAATTTATATTTTCATTATAAATGAAATTCGCCGGCAAAGGAATGTTTTTTTTATACACTGTAGTGAAACTATGTTTGTTCTAAATATGTCTCCTTCAAACTATTTTTGTTTTAAATTGAAGACTTTTTACCCACGATTTTCTAACATTCGGAAAATGTCCTGGAAATATTTTCTTTTTTGTTATATTAAAAATTATTGTTTGTATATATGGCATTTTAACTCAATCCTTCCCTAAAACTTCATGAAAAAGTCGGCAAACCCTAATTGTCGGTACTTGTTACATTTGTTGTCGAAGGTCTGCCATTGCCTTCCACTTTCATATAGAACTTTGTTTAAAGCGCTTAAACGACTCTTTTATTTACATGTTGTTGATAAAATCGTTACCATAAATGAACTTTTTTCATCAAAAATTTGACCATATGCAGCGTGTCTTATTTGAAATTTGGACATCTTAGTATTTCTCATCTATATTAAAATTTAATACTTAATGTATGAAAATATAGGGAATCAAAAATTTTAAGTAAAAAAATCGTGTTCAAAATCATGAGACGAAGGCTGACTATGACACTTATTCTCTAAGAAGAGTAAAAAAAGTTTAGGATTTTTTTAACGCCGAAGTCAGTGGTTTATTGTATTAACAAAAATCCCTAAACTGTTTTTGCTCAAAAAGCAAAATAAATATCTTGTTAAGCCTTGGTCTGATGATTTTGAATACTTGTTTGGCATGAAGAAGGTTTTTTATTTTCTACCTATTGAGATATTACCTCTTAAACTTGGACAATAGGTAAGTGTCATAAATTCCAAACATATGTAATTAAGCTTTTGCCGAGGCAGATAACAAATGTTTTTGGAACAAACGGAGTATAGCCTTGGTTAAAAATATTGAGCACCTTATAATTTTAAATATTTCTTATTACAAAATGGTATAAATTAAAAACAAATGTATAAAAATATAAAAGAGTAATTGCAATATTCTTAATTTTGATTATTTCAAAAATTCTTTTGGGGATTGATGGTACTAATTTTCGACATTCGTCTAATGTGACGTTGCTTCACTTTGCATTTAGACATTGTTGTCGATGCTGCTTTGATATGATTAAATGCATAAAAAAACATTTTTTCAAAGCCTCAATATTCTCCATAAGTAAGTATAAGTAGATTTAAATCTCTAGATTGGGCGGGCTGCTCAAGCATATCAAGAGAATTGGAATTTTTCTATAACCACTTTATTATTCGAGTAGATATGTGACAGGAATTTTTATCCTCCTGAAACTTTACTTCAAGAAACGAATGCTGAAGGATGGTATTAAAGCAACTTTAAGTCAACTTTATGGAATCCTTACGTTCTTCACAAACAAACATTCCACTAACCCCACCAGCTTCATGCATCCTCAGATTATTGTAATGCCTTCCTCATGTTTTACATTCATGTCGCTTTATGTAAGTTACTACAATATTAATGAAGTGTTAGTGTTTAAAATCCCATTTATAAAGTTTTGGTTTTTTTTTTGTCTTTACAGCCCTTCAGCCTTGCTTCCTTTGATCTTCTTCTAGTTGTTCTAACAAAAATTGATCTTCCTATTTCTTCAGATAGATCGTTGGCGAGCTCAGAAGATATTTTTTTTGTAATAAATCTCTAACCAGTTTTTGGTCCTCAAGCTTTGAAACAACACTTTTTCGGTCAATCTTTGGTCAAATATCATGTGATACTTGGCTTTTGAAACTGTTTAATTGCTCAGTTTGATAAGCCGATTTAATAATTTTTAGAATCAGTATTTGAGATTTTCATTGTTCAAATAAAAAATCAATTTTTAGCCTTTGTTTCCTGTTCAGCTTCGATATTTTCGGCATTTTAATACAATAAATAATTTTCTTTTCAAATTCAACAGCAATAAATAATAAAATCAGACATGTTTACTGATCAATTGCATCAAAAATTGAAAATTGTCTACTAAATGCACAAATTACTAAAAAAATTGTTCCTGCTATTACGCCATGGGTCTTTTAAGTTTAGCTAAGGTGATAATAAAATTTCATGAATTTTTCAGGTAAAAACATGGCAAAGAAATAATTATTTAATAATGCTCAATACTATAGTCAGTATTGTATATTTCTTTCTTACTTGTTTAGATCCTTGCGCTACAGCTTGCACTGTAGCTTTAACAGTTTCTTGATACTTCTCAGGCCAGCAAAGTTTTGATACTAGACCACGTCTATAGGCCTCGTCTGCGGTTAGTTTATTTGACGCGTACAGTAGTTCTGCTGCCTAAAACAAACAGAAATTAGAACGATTCTAGTAAAGTATTTTTATTTCTACATTTACCAATCCATAACTGGTTACGTGCGGTACGGATAACAAAAATCCAGCTTCAGCTGCGCAACCTAACTGACTGTAAGCAGTACTAAAGCAGGCGTCATCACTAGCAATAACGATATCAAAAAGGGGCAGTATTGTTACGGCTAAACCCGAACACTGCCCTTCTATTCCTGCTATTAAAACTTTGGGGAAATCCATTAGACATTGAATAAAAGCCCTGAAAGAAGCATTATTATTGTAAAATTTTTTTTGCGAATTGTATATATATTTACTTGACTTTTTCTGCGAGTTCGCTCGCTTTGGTTTTTAGAGTGCTGTCCTTATCCGAAATCAGTTCCTTGTAATTCAAACCATAGCTAAAAATGCTGCTCTTATTTGATCGTATTAAAACTACGTTGCAGTCTTTCTCTTTGGATATCTTGTTTAAAATTGTGGTCACTTCCGTAAGAAATTCCGATGTGAAATACCCTTCCGTGTTGCCTGTGTGTAAGTCTATTGTCACGCTTTTGTTTGTTTTCTTGAAGGTAAATGTAGAGTAGTGTCCAATACGACTTTCGGCACGTTTTTGAGCCTTTTCCGATTCAGGACTCTTTTTAGGTTTTTTTACTTTCAATGGATCCGTTGTAGCTTTCCTTTTGGGTAAGCGTTCTGAAAATTAAAATTACCTTCAGAACACAAAACCCTGTTAGTGCTTAATGCAGAAGTGAAAATATAGTTAATAATCCTCCAATAAGCATTATTTTTTTCATAATCTTATTACCTGAATCTTCTAAATCACCATAATCTTTAAAAAAGCAGCATAAAAATATGGAATATTGATTAGAATATTTTTAGAGGAGTATTTTAAAAACGTACCTTCTGAATCATCTAGGCTACCCCCAGTACCGCCTTCGCTTGAAATTGAACTGCTTGAACGTCTTCTTATCAAATACGAAACTTCATTTGGAAAAGAAAATGCTGGAGAGTGTGGAGGCGTGCTTCTAAAGAATAAATTACTGTTAAAGTTCTACCAAATAAACTCGCGGACAAAATTAACGCACCAACAGAGCTTTTCGTTATTACTTGTCATTTTTCAAAATGGAGAGTCATAGTACTTGCGCGACATTCTAAGTAAATGATTTCGACTAATGTTTAATAATTAACAGAAAAAAACTAATAATCTCAAATGCAATAAAAACAGAATCAAACTTTAAAAAAAATAGTTGAAATTAAATTGTAAAAATTTGAATTCAGTAGTGTGTAGATCCTTTCCTAGCTAATATCACTGTTTTCATTCGTCTAGGCAAGCTATTAATTAGGTTATGAATGGTTTTCTGGGAAATATTCTCCCATAAAACAAGAATGATTTGTTCAACTTCCCTAAAATTAATACGAGCAGGTATGTGGCGTCTAACTAATCGTTTTAGTACATCCCATAAATGCTCTATGGAATTCATATATGTATAAGCTTCCTGGTGGCCAGTCTCTAGCTCAAATATTTAAAAGTTGAATGTAGTCCAGTACTTCTCTAATAACATGAAGCCGAGCGTTATATTGCATAAAATGGAGCAAATGGCATCACATGTTCTTCTAAGATGTTCCCTACATAGAAATGTGCGATCATGGATCTTCCCCATATAGGAATCAAATCCGTGCGACCAGCACAACAAATTCCTCTCCAGAGTACTATTTATCCACCAAAAAATGGGATCTTCAAAGAGATATTATGGACAACAATCCTCTTTCTTGGTCTCCAGTAGGCTCGTTCACGCCTATCTGGTGAATCAAAACTTACTTGTTTCATCTTAAAATAAAATTCTTTTCTATTCGTCAATAATCCAATTTGTGTGGTCCTTTCAAAATCGAAGTCTAAGAAATCCGTGCTCTCTGGTGTCCAGTAGTGCAATAACTGGTCTCCTAATATCTAACCCTCCTTCAGTAAACCTTCTTCTAACGGTTCGTCGCGAATTTGCTACATTTCGAACTACTGTTAGAGCTCTAAACTGGTAGAGTGCCTGTTTGTTAAAGCGACTTGGATATCGTTCATCTCTTGAATCTGTAGAGTTCCTACAGAACTATCCTGGGGTTCTACAGTAACTTCCAAATGCATTGAGGCGTTTAAGTGTTCGTCTCAATTTTGATTGTCTAATTTTTCATAAATTAGCCACATATCGCCGAGCACGTTCCTTGTTAACAAGAGTTACCGCTTTCACTGCTTTATCTTCTTTTAAATTGTGTGAACGATTCATTTATTTTATTCTAGTTAGGTACACTATACAATATGCTTCTTTCATTTAATGACAATGAAAAAAATCACTAGAAAAACTAAACTTATGGCCTTTTATAAATCACTTTATACAGCATTAAATTGCAATTGTTTATCAGCAGTGATAGAGACCACCTACATAAAATGTTTAATAATTTAGGGCCGTCTGACACGGGACTAATTTTAGTGCTCAATTTATTATTAAATTTTTAGTAATAAAATCTGCAACTAGTCAGTATCATGCTGATTGGTCAGGAACAGTTGTCAAAACTGTCACATTATCATTTCATTGAATCTTACTGTTATAGATTTTAATAGTAAAAATTTAATACTATTGTAAGTTTAGTACTAAAATTACTCCCATGTCAGACGGCCCTTGACAAGTAATAATGAGTTTTGTTAAATTTGTTCAGCAGTTGATAATACAAATTGTAACTTACCTAGAAGAATCTTTAGATTTTTGTCTACTAATGGTTCCAGGAACTGAGGCAGCAGGAGATGAAGTAGCTGGTTTAACCGTAAGTACCGGAGTTGAAATGCCACTGTCTTTTTTCTTAAAAATTTTGGCGACTCAGTTGCTGAAGTGTTCACCAAGTCGGATTTTATTTCATTTGCCTAAAAAATATTTAGAATTAAAATTGAATTGTCTGTTTACGTAAATATTTACCTTTTTGGCGAGTTCCTTAAAAGTTTTTTCCACTGAAATTACAGTCTTTTTTCTTCTTTCTTCAATAGCACTTTGAAGTTCAGAATTTTTCAAATCGTACAACATCTTAATGGCCCCTTCGTCGCCCAATAGACGATCCACTTCTGATCTAGGTTTTTTAGCTTTGGGTTGAGTTTTAGTTAGGACAGGACTCGGTTTCTTTAACACGGGTTTCTCTTCGACTAATACTATTTAATGGAAATATGATATACAATTAAAGTATTATACCTTTTTTATCCGTTTTGACTTTAATCTCTCCAGCTGACTTTTGTGACAAGTCAGCTGATCGATTGTCGTTTTTTGACTGGACAGATTTCTGTAATAATTTGGTTGGAGAGTCTGTTTTGATAGAGGACACTTTTGTTTTTGAAGCTGATTCATCTGGATCCCAAATAACCTTTAAGAAATCAAACAGCATTAAAAGTGGAATGTAAAAACATTTTAAATCAATCACCTTTTTCTTAATAATTCTTGAGCTCTTTGTTATGTAAACTGGACCTGATTGGGCAATTTCACTATTCGCTTTACTGTTGTTGTCTTCTACAGAATCATGAATATTTAGTTTCTTTGGTGGAGATGAAGCTGGTTCAACTGTAGTTTCCGTAGACTTTCTTTTACGTGAATATGTTTTCAAAGTCATATTTACCTAAAAAATTAACGAACATTTCGTATGGTGTAACAATATTTTACGCAACGGTACCTTAATTTGAGGTTCAACATCTAATTTTAAGACGTTTGATTTTAAGGGACTTTTATCTGGAGTTGATTTAGGTGCTGATAAGGCTTTAGTGCTTTGACTTTCAGAAGAACCGGTTAGGGATCCCTTTGAGTACACCTCAATGGATAAACAAATCATTTAACTGTTGTATACGATTTGGTTCACGAACTTACTTTGATTTTTTTCCCTTTACTAATCGAGGTTTAGGTGATAAATAGGGCAAATCCTGGAGTTGTTGTAAGGCGATTTCTTTTTCTAGATTTTTTAAATTAGTTTCGTCAAGTTCAGAATCCTTTTTATCGTATTGCTCTGAAGCTACAGTTAATTCTTCTATAGTTCCTTCACCTTCTAAAATAGCTAGGAGATCTGAGTTATTGTCAATGCTAGGTTTGGGTTTATTTTCATTTGAATTGTCCTGATTTCCATTACTGTCCACTATTGCTGTGCCATCCTGGAAAGGAGCGCGTTAAGACTTTTCACAATTTATATTATGAGAAACTATACCTTGACCGAAGCTGATTTTTCATTTGTAGATTTTTGAACTACTTTAAGAGTTTTCGTTTTGTCTTTACCAGGAGCAATTTTCTGTGCCAATCTTGACGTTAATTGTCGGGCAAAAAGTATGTCTACGAGATTAATAATAATTATTTATTTATATAATAAGTGTGTGATGTTTTATGGTATGAACTCGAATTTTTCCAGCAGAACCATAGGCTCAAGGCAAAAAAATACGAGCAAATGTCATAAAACATCTTTACTAATATATTGCATACAATATTTTTTCTACAGAGAAAATTTTAAGAAGAAATTTTATCTTTATTTGATGCAGTACGTGTTTAAAGTTTAGGTTTGTTTATTAATTTTTTGACAATAAACTTTTTTCGACATTGACAGACGTAAAACCGATACCATCAAAGTGGCTCTAACATAGTGCATAAAATCATTTACGCACGACCTTTATACACGATAAGGCCTTACCAACGGGTTTTACAGTTAAATACTGATAAACAAACATAAAGTAGCACTTTTGACACCGTTTGCGATATGTAAAATAACGGCCTGTAGAAAAAAAATTCTTATGATATTGATTTGTAATATGTACCTTGTTTTTCTTCTTGTTTTTTCTTGCCTCGTTCAATAATTTCCTTTTCAATTTCCGCTTTGGAAACTATCTGACTGGTTAAATTTCTGTAAGGGACCTTAACACCCAGTCTAGGCTTTGGGGTTTTTCCATTAACAGAATTTTCAATGGGTTTATTGACATCGTGACCCAGAATATGTAGAGGAATGTCAGTTTTTGGCTTTCGTCCCCTTGGCCTTGACGTTACAACCGATTCAGTTATATTTTTTCTTCCACATGCTCTTCAATAACATCTTCATCCTCTTCAAATGACTGAATTTCAGTACCTTGTGTGTCTTCTTCCAAATTATTGATGGTAATGTCATAATTTTTTTCATCAATTATTTCAGAGTCTTCGGACTCATTCTCTATCTCAATGGCAGGATTTCCTTGAAGACTTTGAATGCTTGAAGGTTCTATAAATAATAAACATATTAGAATATTGGTAGTTTTTGAAAAAATTATCACCTTCATCAGCTACACTAGGATCAATTATTTCCTCTTTAGTATCAATTTTTTCATCTTGATCTGAATCTGCATTCATTTCATTTTTTAACTCCTTCATACTATTGGAAAGTACTTTTGCCTCATTTGAAATTTCAACTGATTGTGTTATATCAGCAGCAGCTGCAGGTGTTTGATTCTGCTGGTCAGGCTCATAAGCTACTCCATCCTAAAAGCAAGGAAACGTAGGTTTTTGAAATTATTGTTTACATTAGTGTATGTAAACTGAATTACCCTATTAGTGAGATATTCATAAGTTTGGGGTTGGGCTGTGGTGGCAACATTACATGCAAAAGCCTGTTCAGTATGTGGAATTTCTTGGGATGTGTGAGAGGCAAAAGCACCATCTTGCATTACATAAGTATTAGGCTAGCAACAAATAACTTAATGAATATATACAAAGCTACAATGAAAGCTTAGCACTTACATTTTGAACAAATTCACTAGCACTGACTGATACTACTTCTGGTACAGTAGCTGCATCAGAGTATTGTTGTTGATATTGATAGTCAACTTGTTGAATGTGAATATTTTGTGTCTCAGTGACATGGACAGTGTGAAAGTGCTAAAATGACAACCATAACCTATTGACAGAGATACAATTATTTTGTTAATCTATTTACCTCTGGATTTAGCTCTATATTAGGAGTAGTATGATCTCCATCAGCCGGAATTAATTGTCCTTCAGTCGTATAAATGTATTGCGTTCCCAAATTTTTCTCATTTAAATTGTTATCTGCGTATGCTTCGACATGAGGATCGACCACTGTTATTGAACTATCTCCTGGGGCTTCCATTACAATCCTTCCAAAAAATCTATCAATATCGTAATAAAGATTAAATAGTATAGTAAATTTGGAAATGGCTAAGCTACAAATGCTGGATAACATTAATATTTTCTATATTTTATATAGAAATATTAATTTCTTTTAGAAGTACTCCCTCATGACTGTATTTACCTCAATGCCGATCAAAAACTTAAATTTACTATAAGATTACCCAAAAACCAAACTTTCAAGTAGGAAAGAAAATGTTCCTAATATTATGGAAAATATAATTCAACCAACAATGTCTATATTATTGCGTTTTTTTCACTCAAATAATACTTGTATTAAATTGGAACGAATTAACACATCACAACATCACACGCCATTTTGAAACGTCACACAATTTGTAAATAAATGCTACCAACAACTGTCAATTTAGTTCTAAATAAAAATTCACTAGAATTTAACTTTAAATATTTTTATCTTTCTCGCCGGTAAAGTTGTCCCATCTTATATTTACGACTGACTCGCCGAAGGAATGCTCCTGTCAAAAAAAGTTGCTAAAGGACCGTCAATGTCAAAATTGTCAATAATGCACTTAACCTCAAAAAATTTTAATGGTTTTTCCCGGTGTTTCTTAGTTTAACGGTTTCATTTGTATTTGAGAAGAAGCTGTGTGGTTGTTGCGTTCTAATTATTTGTGTCTATCTGCTAGGATAATCGATAATATGAGTTTTCATTGCAGTTTTTGTGGAAAATGTATAAGTCTCAGAAAGCTTTAAATAAGCATCAGAGAGATATACATAATATTTTTAAAGAAATAAACTATAATTGTTCATATAACGGATGTAAGGAAACTTTTAAGTCTAAACGAAAATTGCAGTATCATAAATCTGCTCACAAAATTAACACACAGAGTTTGAAACAGTTTAAATGTGAAATATGTTCCAAATGTTATTCTTCAAAAAGTTACATAAAACAGCACCTAAGATATCAACATGCAGTTAACTCCGAAAAAACAAGGAATTTGTTTAAAGCAAAAATAATTAATCATAAGAAATTGAATCAGAAGAGGTTGTTATGCCCTATAGAAAAGTGCGGAAAAAAAGTGTATCAATACTTGTTATTACGCAGGCATCTAATGGCTATTCATAATTTGCCTTTGGAGCAAGAAAGTTATGAATTTAATACACAGGTTGGTAAGTATTTTTACTTTCTTAGCATGTTTTCTTTGTGTTAAGTATATGTATATGTACTTTATTAACCCATTAATGCTCATGGGATCTTTAACAACCCTTCATATATTAATAAAAACATATTTCATTTACATATTTAATTAGAAGGAAAATCTGAAAGTCCACTCTTCTACGACAAAATAATTCTGGGCACTAATTCGTTAAATTACACTACTGGAAAAGATTTAAGGAACAAGAATTTCTTACAATTATTTTGCTGTTTTTTGAAGAGCTGTATCTCTGTGAAAAATGATCGTATCGGGACGAAAAAAAAAGCATTTTAAAGCTCCAAGTTTCTAGTTTTCAGATCTTTGTGCAGAAAATTTTTTTGAGCTACGATTATCGCGCAATCGCAAGAAATAGAGCAAGGCAAAAATTTCTTAAAATTTTCTTCTTCTTTTGAAAGCTCTACGGGGTTAGGAAAATTTTTTTAAACTAAGCCAATGCATTGGTCAGTTAACCAGTGTATTCAGCTTCAATTTGCTTTGTTTTTGGCCTCTCTACGTCACTTCCTTGCCGAGATATTGGACTTTGAATGAAAAAGGACCCTTTTGCCTTTGATCGGTGATATCTCAGCAACCAATGATCGCACAGTAAATTCAAGGGCAGTTTTAGAAACTTCAATAAGAGCCCTACAAAATTCTTTCACCACTTTTTGAGAAAGAATTTTTTTTTACCCTTACCATTCATTTGAAGAAAGAGCAAAAATACGACTTCTTACAGTCTTTTAGTAAATCGACCACAACTTTACAAATATTGATGGGAAGACTACTGTTGCCGGGCAATTATACAGCCTAATGTACCCCCAATAGTACTCTAAATTTTCAAAGTGATCCATCGAACCGTTTTTCCGGACCGATTGATCAAAGTTTTACAAATCAATTAAAGGAACAAATTTATGATTCTTAGACATTGTGTCAACAAAACCAAAGAGGAAACGATTTTTTTTCGACTTTTTGCACAGTTTTGCATTAGTTACTTGATAAATTTTCAAATTTTCAAAAAAAAAGAAAAATTTCCAAAAATTTTCAAAAAAATCAAAAAAATCTTC